>NIUQ01000774.1:0-41258 GCA_002796945.1 Plectus sambesii
ACAAGAGCTGGAGTACTGTAAAAACGACGATCCGAAATTGGTAGACATGGTAGACGTTTGACGGTGATATGCAAAGAGACTATCGTCGTATTTAACATATGCCGCATGTATTAGCGTTGGGCGTCTTGTGTGGCACGTTGCGCACGACGTTTGAACATTTAAAAAAATAAAATGTAGCTTTTTCTTATAAAACTACCATCACCATCGCTTTATTCACATCGAGCTGCATCGAATGACATATCGTTTTCTAGATTTCGATGTTTCTTAAATTTTGACTGCCGGTCGCTAATAATACAAACACGACTCACCGCCACCACCCGCTGCACTTTGAGGCGGGCGGTTATCGCGTTCGATAACTCTTTCGATGACGCGAGGCGCGGGTTGTCCAGCTCCTTCCGATGCGGCCGGAGGTCCGGCGCGCGTCCAAGGGCCTTGATCAGCGGGCGCCGCTCCACCGGCCGGACGAGCCGGCGGGGCCTGCGGCACGCGACCGCCCGCGCGCCAATCGTCCTCCTGGTCCGCCTTCGAGGGGGCCATCGGTGGCTGAAACGATCAATTTATGTCTTGGTTAACAAATTAACATGTATTACTAGTCGGCGAAGAGTTAGAAAACGATCAAAAGTGTACTATCTATCATTTTAATATCGCCTTCGAGTGAGCTAAAGCAAGAAAATTGTCTTTGTTAACAAATAACTGTCAATTACCGTGTATTACTATATGGCGCTGAAATAGAAAACGATCGAAAGCGCTTTTATATACGGTATAAATTACGCCTTCGAGGCTTTTAAAACGAAAGATCAAAATGGATGATTTCATTCAATTCGAAACAAACCGTACTCGATCGTCAGGACGACGCCGGGTCTCGTCAGGTTCGTAAGGTCCGGCGCTTGAACGATCTGCAAAGCAATCATATAACCCATCATTAATCGCAATTCGATTCGGTTATCAACCAAACGAGAAATGATGTCTAACCCTTGCATTAATAATCGCACAACCAAAATTTGTTCTAATTAGCCAAAATTAACTTACAGTTTGATGGCGGTCCGGTGAGAGCGACGCGCTGACGGCTCCACGGTCCCTCGTCGGCCGCTCCCCTCATCGGGGCGCCGCGGTTGCGATCGGAGGCTCCCATGCCTAAAAAGAACATTCGGTACGCGTTTCAAAAAAACAAAAACACAGAGTTAGCATATTTAAAGTTGGCAAAAAGCCAAAAGAATAAAACTGTGTTTGATTTTTTCAAAAGTCGGCAACTAACCAAAACATGACAACATTTAGCATTTCGAAAAAAGTGGGCAAGTCGCCAAAAAAGGAGAACATAACATCGCACTGCAAAAATCTGGCAAGTAGCCAAAATAAGGAGAAAATTACTTTCGCACTGCAAAAAGCCGGCAAGTCGCCAAAAAAAGGAGTACATTTCAAAAATCTGGCAGGTTGCCAAACAAACTAACCGGCTGGGCCGACTCGTCCCCACTGCGCATCGTCCGCCGGCGACGGTCCGGACAGTTCAGGCCCGCCGCGTCCTGGCCCGCCGCGCATGGACGACTGCGACGACGGCTGGGCCACGTGGCCTGAACGCCAATCGCTGTCGTTGTCCGCCTTCGATTCCTTGAAATCGTCGCGAGGAGGCTGCAATAATCGGCACGTCTCTAGGTCAAATATGCGCGATGTTGCAATTGAGGTGTATTCAAATTTCTGATTCAGTAACAAGGAAGCTTGCTAGGGACCGAAATTGACAAGGATGAGCTCACTTTTCAGGTACGAAATTAAAATTATTTATGGATTTCACGAATGTGGACAACCCCGATAAAAGCAGCGAAGCCGTTTCACTGCAGCGCAAAATCTGCATTTATCCCTAGAGGACTTGACAATTGCCGGATGATCTATACTGCTTAGTAACATTTAAGATACAAATTATCAACTTCTCAACTGATTAATATGTTCACGCGAGTTTGAAGCAAAGTACATTGAAGGTATTTTGCTTCCAGTATCGCGAAAGAGATATGATTTTCCTGATTTTACAACGCATCGACTACTGGGTCAAAGTCGACACGCTGTCAAAATCAGGTTGATTCCTGTCAATACAGAAGAGAATCAATTATAGCGGTCAAATTAAGCCGGCCCTTCATTTACCGCGATAAACAATTTCCACTATATCTGTGATATCTGTACCGGTCCGCAAGGGCATTTTGTGAGCCGATGGCTAAAAGATAAGAGGCGCTAACGGTAGACGCAATATCCCTAAGCACATAAAGCGCCATTTCAGTTCACAGCTAAGGTAATATAGTATTCCCTTTATACGCCAAATAAAAGCCGGTGATAACTCGACTCGCAGCAAGGTCCGATCCAATTGGTACCGCTACAGTGCGACCGAAAATCGCGCCGACACGCGGCCGAGTCGGCGCCAAAATCAAAAGACAACAGCAACTTACGCGGTCATCTCGTTGAGGACGTTCTCGCTTGCGCTGCTTCTCCTGTTCGGCTTCGCGCACCGCGCGCTCTTCCTCATCCTTCTCGCGCATTCGCTGATTCTCCTTCTCCTGCAAAAAATTATTCTTATCACAAATCAATAATCTCATTATCAAATATTGTCAATATAGTTTCTATTAAGCTATTTTTTCATCCATCACAACACTCCGACCCATACGTCGTAGCCAACCGAGTTCCCAGATTGAAAATACAGAAAGCAAAAGTGGTTAATTAGGATAAGAAACCGTAGGACAACGGATAAAAAAGATCCTGAAGGACAAACAATAACAACTCCTTAGGACAACCACAAAACAAATCGATACAAAAACTCCTTAGGACAACAACCAAAAAACCAATCGATATAAAAACTCCTTAGGACAACCACAAAACAAATCGATATAAAAATACCTACCCTGATCCAGGCCTCGCGTCGCTGCTTCTTGCGCTGCTCGGCGCGCTTCTGCAGACGTCCCTGGCGCTCCGACTCCAACTTGTTCTTCCAGTCGGCGAACTTCTTGCTGAATTCCTCCTTGTGCGCTTCCTTAACTTCCTGGAGGAACTGAACGGCGTCGGCGCGCACTCGCTGCATACGCGCGTACATCGCCACGGCCACCTCGTGATCCTCTCTGCAACAACACTGCCATTATTAGAACTATTATCGTTATCAATAATATTATCACAACGTTGAGTTCACGTCGCATCCAGCAACATGTTCATCAGCGCGGCAAAGGCAAAAATACTTAACGTCAGTTCTTTATGATGCCGAGGACGTCATAGTTTGCAAGCCGCTTTAAATACACCAGCGCCCGACTGAATTAGCAACAGCTACAACCCTGCTTTTATTCGCTTTCGCTCATATTCCGACTACACGCATAAAGCGCCGGTATAAAACAGCCAAATAATCCCGCCATCAACAGTGGGTCAACGGCTACTTGGCATGCTTCATATCAGCCACGTTTTCTCACTAAACGACCGCCAAAAAAAGCAATCAAATGTCAAACTGTAAAAAATGCAAAGATTCAGTCGAAACGTAAACATGTAAAGAACCAAATGGACATACTTGGCCTTGGCGACGCGCTCCTTCTCGTAGACCTCCCAATTTTCGGCGGCGATGGCGAGCTGATTGTCCGTCTCCAGTTTGCGCTGCTTCATCTCCTCGAGGTGCATCGCGCGCACCATATGATCCCATTTCTTCTCTTGCGCCTTCATCTTCGCCGCCTGGTCGCGACGCTCTGTGTCCAATTTGCGAAGCTATAATGAGAAATTGTCACTTATTCATTACAATTTCGTTAAAATACACTACAACTATAATATGCAGAAGTAACATGATAGTTTTAAGATCGGTATAAACACGAATTGATACATAAATATATACAGAGCATCTTAAAAGATCCAGCCTGTCCATAGAAAACAACAGACCATCAATAAATTCAAATAAATAGTTAAGCGCACCTGTTCCTGAATGACTTGTTCAGTGTCCATGGACTCGACAGCCTCCTCTCCATGTTCCTCGATGATCTTCTTGTAGATGACCGACTGTTTCAGCTTGGCGATCTGATCGCGTTGGATTCGTTTCTTGATTTCTTCCTGCAATTCCAGGAAACAATAGAAATACAGCGGTTGAGAGTATAAACATTTATGTGTGCACATAAACAGTAAAGCTCAGTCAAGAGTAGCTGACTATTGACTTCCATATCCAACGCTTTTTATGAATATAAGGATGTTTTTATGTATTTTATGGATACAGATCAACAGACCCGAGTAAAAGCAGCGAAGCCATTACGGTGCAGCATAAAAACTACACTTATCCCTACATAGTGCAGGATGATCTATTACTGCTTAGTTATGTATATTAAAGACACGACTAATTAACTTCTCAATGGATTAATATGTTCACGCGAGTTTGAAGCAAAGTACATTGAGAGTACGCCGCTTCCAGTATCGCGAAAGAGATATGATTTTCCTGATTTTACAACGCATCGTCTACTGGTTCAAAGTCGACACGCTGTCAAAATCAGGTTAAATAATGAAATAATATATACATTAACTGAAGTAGACAAATTAAAGATTCCCTTTCCAATACAACAAAATCGCTAATTTCAACTATTAATGCTAAAAAATCACTGCATGTAGACTAGAATATAGGTTAACTTTCAGATTCTCCCAAAACACAACACCAACTGCATCGTCGACGTCGCGCACACCAACTACCGTATTTAAGGAAGTAGTGGTACACGCGGAAATAGTGGTACATGTACCACCATTTTTTACAGCTCTATTTTGGAGTTTTTTTAACATGATGCTATTTCATTCATAGAAATACGATTTTCCACGGCCTGCTGATGATAAAATATGTTGAGAAAGAGGTGGAAATAATAGTATTATGAGCGAATAAAGTTTTGACATTTCACCGAAAAGAGGGGATCGAAACAATAGTGGTACAGTACCACTATTTCCGTAAATACGGTAACTGCATCGACCCACCTGTTCCTCTGCCTTCTTCAGTCGTTCGAACTCAATGTTGCGCTTCTCGAGTTGACGAATTTCCTCCGCGCGACGCGCCTCCTCCTTCTTGCGGTCCTCGAGCTCGACCTGCAAGGCCTTGTCGGCCTTGACGCGCTCGCTCAGCTCCTTGTACTGCTCGATCTTCTTGCGACGCGACAGAATGCGCTCGTAGTCGTCCTTGCGATGGTAGCCGTACACGGTCACGTTGTGCTTCAGCTGTAACGAGTGCACGCTATTTATTTATGCATCATTGATATTATTTATTCTGCACATTATCATAGTACCACTGTACCATTAACTTGAATTAGATTCAGTTATAAGATATTATTCTTATTTTGAAATACTGTAAGGCGAGAAATTATTGGGTGGTATTAAATTTGGGTGAATTGGGTGATCCGGTCGACCGCCTAAGTTGAATCCTATCCAATATATTTACTCTTATAATATCACTGAGTCAAGCCGATTATTTACCCAAGTTAGGTACTCTGAAGCGAAAAATTGTTGGGTGGGATTGAATCTGAGTGAATTTGATGGTCCAGCCAACTACCGAATTGGTCCAACTGGGCCAGTCACCCAAATCAAGTACCACCCAATATTTCTACCCTTACAGTATTCAAGTTTCCCTTCTCATAAAGTTTCTCTTATTTCATTAATGACAAGCAACTACAACTAATACTAAAATGATATGATACTCAGACGGCTTATCAAGACAAATTGCGCTCGTGAATGTCTTACAAATATTTTCAATCAAAAAATTAACAAAACAATAAACATCAGGCATGCCATATTCACTTAAATTTAAGAATTTGTCTTAAATTTAGGTGCTCTGTCTTAAATCTTATAAGACACAAAAAAATTTAAGACAAAAAAGGNCCAGGCATGCCATATTCACTTAAATTTAAGAATTTGTCTTAAATTTAGGTGCTCTGTCTTAAATCTTATAAGACACAAAAAAATTTAAGACAAAAAAGGGAGCAGGCAAACGTGTTAATTTTTGTCATTCGCTGAAAATTTACGGTTGTCTTGTCATCATTTTGTCTTTCTTGGAGATCAGATGTTACTACTAAAGCCTATTCTTCTTTTTCATATAAAAAGGAATATCGAAAAAGTCTCAAAAAACGATGTGATAGTTTGTCTTAAATTTTGTCTTAAATCGGAAGCGTTTGTCTTAAAAAATTCTTAAATTTCAAAAAATTTGTCTTAAAAAACATTTTTCGACCTGGCATCCCTGATAAACATACCTTTTCGAGGATTGCCTGACGGCGCTTCGCTCCGTCCAGAACGTCAACAGCCTCTCTTAATCGAGCGTAAATCGCCTCCAAATGTCCACGCATTCCATCGGCACCCAGCTAAACGTCACATTTCATTATTTAATATCACGTTATTACACGATAATTTAATGATAAAACATTCTAAATCAAGTTATTATTTGAATTATCATGAGTCGGTCTCATACTTGCCTTAGATATTATACTCATACAGGTTTTATATTCTAACATAACTATTGTGAATAGGCCGAAAGTAATGTCACATAGCAGCCAAAATATTGATACGGGATCGATAAACCTACGTTGAATTTCACGATTTTCTTTTAAAACAAGGTGAGTACTTTTTTCCAACTAGCTGCGCAAATGTAAATGGCTACCAGAATGACGAATGAAAATCGTCAAATAAATATAAATAATAGAGAAGTGTTCCGCCTGGCGAGAGACGCACTCGAGAAAGATCTCGAACACGTACTATAAAGGCGAATTATTGTAATCTACCTTCCCGTATTAAGACGAGCGTTCATTAGGTAAGAACGCCTATCGAAAGAGTACGAGAGGCAACACAAGATTATCTTTTTAAAGGAGATTTTCAAAAATCAGCGCCTAACGCTATAAGATTATATCATCTAAGGCGCCGCCCACCAGTCATTACGCGACGTTGGAGACAAGCGTATTTTACAGAAATGTACATCTTTGAGTAGTAAAAGCTAAAATGAGTTCAATTTTCAGGGTGAAACTTTGTCTCACGAAACAAGCGTTGGGTTTATTATCAATAAAATAATAGCATATGAATATCATCGCTTCATTGGCTATGGATAAGCGGCGCTGAAATTTGAGAAAGTTGAGTAGTAATGCCAACCTGAGAACCGTCGCTGCTCGTGTCGGCGGACAAATCCAAATCGCCTCCGCCGGCGAGCGTCGCGTCGTCCGTCGATCCGAATCGAACGCATTTGGCGCGGTGGTCGACGTGCGCCTGAAGATGCAAAATATTAATATACATATGTAACATATATTGCATAGTAAGAATACTTTCCAAAGAAAGAAAGCATACTATCAAGGGGGAAAAAGCATTATCCAGAAAAGTTTTCTTCAGGAGCAAAATAGGATACTTTCCAGTTTAAAGAACACATGTTGCAAACTAAATAAGACATTTTAAAGCCAAAACAATATGGATAATGTCCTGCTTTATTATATGTCCAATATAGATTAGAAAAAAGTTCAATTAGCCGCTCTCTGCTCACCTGCACGAGTCGCCGTTTGCTGGCGTTGACCAAGAAGCGCTCGAGGTCGTTGGGCGAGTAGAACGGAACGACCTTGCGAATGCGGTCCAGCGACAGCGTCTCGTAGATCTGGCCAAGCTAAATGGCAAACTCTATAGATATCTATCTGTACCAGCGCGACATGTGCTCAAACTTAGACATATTTATCACATCTGTTACACCAATATCTAGCTTTGCGCGTGTCCTTTTAAACATAATACAGCTCGGATATACTGTAGGGCTATAAATTATTGGGTGGTACTTAATTTTGGTGAATTGGGTGGTCTGGTCGACCAACCAATACAGTCCAGTCCTCAATGTCTTTCAATTATCACTGAGTCAGACCGATCAGTCACCCAAATTAAGTACCACCCAATATTTCTACCTATACAGTAAGTAACATTCTTACACCCCCTTGCACTCTCTTTCAGCCAAGGATCTAACGCATTCATTCGACATTTATTACACATCAACGTTAAAAGACGACTCTTTGTATTCCTACTGATCAAGATATTGCGATTAGAGATAGACACGCTAGCAGTCAGTATTTTTAAAAGCAAACTGAACCGTAAATTAATGAAATCAGACAAAAGGATGAAGGAGGCGGTACGAACCTGCTTGAAGGCCTTGATGGCGACGACAGAGCGAAGGGCGTCGACGTACTGCGCATATTCGGGCTTCTCAAGAGCCACGAGGGACGTCAACTCTTTCTCGACGGTTTGCGCCAGACGCAGCGGGGAGAAGTTGGTCTCCAATAGCCTACAATTTGAAGGTTGAGGTTAAGAAAACTACAAGTTTGCGCACACTCTCCACATTTTTACGCTAATAGATGAACACTGCAAGTTTCATGCCTTGTTATTTCCATAAACGGATAATTCGCTTAGGGCTGCTAACCACTCGGAGAAAATATATCAGAGAGTTCGAGTATTGGCACAACAGTCTACATAACCTAACCATTTATCAAAGACAAAAACGAAGCGCGGGAAAGTACTCAAAATTCTCCGATCTGCGCAAATGTGACGAACTATGATGAAAACCCCCTTTATTTAGTCGTCGCGCACTTTACAAAGATAAGCAAACAAAAAAGGAGCCTACTTGTAGAGCTGACGCGCGTTCTGGTTGGCGACTTCGGGCAAGTTGAGTCGGCTGATCTCCTTCATGATGCCGGCGCGGGTGGGTGTCATCGGAAGGCGCAAAATGTTCGACAAAAGTCTGAAAAACCATTTCATAAATGGCAACTTCTGCAGTCCTCTTAATTATAACAAATTCCGCAAAATCAACGAAAGTCAATCAAGCCAGCAGATCTTATCGAACAACGGCGTTTCAGATTTGTACTAACGTGAAGTGGAACGTTAAGTACTCAGTCAACAATGTTTTTTAATTTTTTCTCTTTATTTAAATAAAAATCCGCGCCTGGTAGGATTTACAACTTTTTACGCTCGTTTTAATGATATCCTGGTGATAATTTAATACTACCTAGCTTTCGAATAAACTTGACGGCAAGTTTCACTATGGAAACCCTAATTTTCATTTTTGCTTTTTCGATTAAATTCCAGTTCTAATCCAGCTAGTCTCATCATACGCAATATTAAATTAGGAATCGAGAGCTATTTTTACTTTATATTGACGTATATTTATTGCTGAGCAATCGTGTGCTAAAAACATTTTGCTTTTTTCGGCCCTCTGAACCGCCGTGGCCTGGCGCGGGTTCCTTTTAACTACAGTAGAAATCGTTTATAGCGGTTTCGTTTATAACGGTATTTCGTTTATACGGGTCAAAATTTTCAGTCCCAAAGCGTACTTTCCCACACAAAAAAGTTCGGTTATACCGGTATTTCGCTTATTCCGGTCAAAACTTGATAGTTCCCCGGTGACCGGTATAAACGAATTTCACTGTAATCATAAATCGACACATAAAAAAGAAAGCAGAGAGTTGAGTTCATACCTGATGTTGGCGGTGTGAACGTCTTCAATGTCGAGATGGCGGGTGAGGTCGGACGGAAACTCGGCGCCGTCCGCGATGCTCATCGTTGCCAGCAATACTCTCGTCGCCTGGCTAAAATCATTCTTCCACTTTATTCATACTCATTACCACTCAAAGTTTACTCTACGTTCTAATACCGCCTCTTGATTCACAGCTTTAACTATGTCCCGTAATTACTGTAATCCGCCGGCGAACTCGCCCGCGTAAACCAATTAAAATAATTAACGCCCGCGGAAGACGTCTAAAAAGAAAGGTAAACTCTTTACACCAAGGCCGCCGACTCTTCCGACTTCCCCCACCATCAATATCACACCCTCCTACTTCGAACATCCGGCCTTGCATAGCAAATCAATTCAAATTCATAAAACGGCATATATCGTAAAAATATATACCGTATTTCTTCCAATAGACGCCCCCCCCAAGTAACCGTCCCTCTCTAGGGTAATTAAAGTAATAAAAGCCTGTGCAGTTAAGGTAAATGCTGAACTCCCATTCGAATACGACTACGAATACTGCATACTCCCTATATTTATGAGTAATATGCTATGCTGAAGTAGCAAGTGTGAAAAAAAGATGCTCTCTCTCCAACGAACGCCAAGTTCAAACATCGGTTGAAATAATAAACGTCCTCCCTTCAATAGACGCCCCCTCAAGCCTAGGTTGAAATAATAGACGCCCTGGGCGTCTATTGGAAGAAATACGGTATTAGGATAGAGACATTTCTAAACATAACAAGATGAAGAAAAACTCACTCTTGCGCCTCTTCGGCGCTGAAGGTGCGCTTCATGTCCTTGAATATGATGTACTTTTGAAGCAGCGCCGCCGCGTGGAACAGCCGATTGCCCGCTTTGAAGAACACCAACGCGAGCTGAAAAAAGAATAGCGCTAATTGTACGTTTCCTAAAGATCAACTATAGGGGAAATTTTTCACTGAGTAACGGCAAAACAGTCATTCCTGAGACTTTCCTTGACGTGCTGCGTGCTAAAGATAGGCTGAATTTGGCGTTATACGGTATTTGGTCTCGACGCTCGTTACTGATCGAAAAGTTTCCCCTATAAAAGGGCTGTATATCGTATGCGCAACGCGCGACCGGTCAAATCGCCAAGTGGCGCAAGTAATAAACGCTTTACAAGAAGGTCGTGGGTTCGAGTCCCGCGCCAACTAAACCAATTTTTCTTTTCGCTCATTCAAAAGTTACCTTATCATAGTAGTTGACATAGCTGGCGGGCTTGACCATGCGCTTATCCTTCTCTTTGCTCAGCTGCATCATGCCGTGGACGTCCTCGGCGCTGCGGTAGGCCTCCTGCCAGAGTTCCATCTGAATGGACGTGTCCAACTGAATGAGGCGCGTGTCCTGCATCAGCGCCAGTGACTCGGCGCTGTTCAGCTTCACGCTGAAATCGACGGCGTCACGTTCGATTATCCATCATTTTATATAAAATACATCTAACCCCCCCCCCCCCCAATATACGAGCACTACATGTATTACTCCAAAGTGCTGCAAAGTTTATGCTGATACCAATAATCTTTATGAAATGGCAGAATTCACGTGCAAAAGCACAATAATCATTTAAAAATCTCTAAAAATATTTAAACAGTAAATCCGCAGGTTGACAAAGAGTTTAAAAGGCACTTAATGAAGGAGAATGTTGTATCGAGTGGCGAGAGACACACTCAGGAGAGTCCCTGAATGAGTACTATGTGTGCGAATTTTTAGTCTACCTTCTCGTTGCTAAGCGATATGTTAGCAGCAATAACAACCGCTGATGAATCAACGAGAGGATACATTCATTTAACATACCAAACTACTTTTCGAAAATTTAATTGATATTTTCTTTCAATCTCTTACGTTATAAGGGTGCAGAACTGTAATATTTTGAGGCCTAAATCTTCTAAAATGAGGCAATAACGTAACTTTTTAACTCTTAAAAATACTACCAATTTTAACAATCTTAGCATACGGAACAAATCTGCGCAACAAAACATAAAACTGTTGTTGCCTTCTCAACAAAGAGATCAAATTACTTACCCATGGGAGAGATGCTGATGCTTCTGTATCTGGTTGAGATGCATACGGAGATGTTCGCACAACTTGCGGAACTCCGTACGGCGCTGGTACTTGGCGCAGAACGCGAACGACTGACGGGCTATCTTATGGTACAACTGTTCCACCTGAAATTCCATTTATACATGAATATGCTAACTTAATATGAAAGGGAACCCGTCTCAGACGTGCATACACCAAAGTGTGCACAGATACGATTTAAGGTTATGCGTCATTTCACAACTTTTGTATTAGGAAGGTCAGATTTCAAAGAATTGTTCGACGCTTCATGAGAGCGGTATACATTATGCAAAGAATAATAATTTCACTTTACTAGTTTTTGCGGGACCGGCATTTTTTGACCGGTGTAAGCGAAATATCGGTATAAACGAACTTGCTTGTATGGAAAGACACTCTTTGGGACCGGCTTAACTTAACCGGTATAAGCGAACGACCGTTATAACCGAAACCGCTATAAGCGAATTCTACTGTATCATATCCATATTTCATAAAAACGCGTTGTTATAACAAAAAATCTTGGACAAACTTTAAAATGAGTTTAAAATTTCTCAATTACCAGCGAGTGAAACGATTACCTGTGCATTGTTGCGCAACAACTCGAGGCAATTGCGATAAGAGTCCCAAAGGAAACGCAGCCACGGAGACAACATCGTTCGATCCATGCGGTCCTGAGCGGCTGCTCCCGAGACCGCCGACAGAAGGAGACTAAAAAGATAACATATGAAAAAGATTGACATAATTTAATGCAATTTAATATTCAAGTGAAACAACTGAATGCAAAAATTTCAACGCAAAAATAACAAAGTATAGGGGAAATTTTTCACTGAGTAACGGCAAAACAGTCTTTCCTGAGACTTTCCTTGACGTGCTGAAGATAGGCTAAATTTGGCGTTCTACGGTATTCGGTCTCGACCTTCGTTACTGATCGAAAAATTTCCCCTATACAGCGGAATTCACTTATAGCGGTTTCGCTTATACCGTTAATTTTTTCCGGTCCCAAAGTATATCTTCCCATACAAATAAGTTAGCTTATACCGGTAATAGAATCAGCAGACCTGTCATCAAAGAATGGATTAATTATGATCGATTCAAATGACATATATATGCTAAAAACACTGCTTCAGTATTCATAATCTAACTTCACTAGCTAGCACGCATGTTAGCTACGCTTCCTGACGTCTAATAACGCTATAGGAGACTACTCTTTTTGTACCAATATTTCGACCGCTATGAGCAAATTTCGCTTATACCGGTAATTTTGGTCGGTCCCGCAATTACCGCTATAAGTGAATTTCACTATACTGTATGATGAAAGACTCAGTGATGGCTTACTTTTCAGGCGCGTCAGCCTGATCGAGATCGTCGATGACCTCTTCGACTTTGTCGATGGAAGCCTGCTGCGCTTCTTCTGTCTTCTGCTCTGCCAACTCCAAGAAGTGCGTAATCACCGTCTCCAGCGACTTTACTGCCACCTACAAACATACAATTTTTAGTCCACATACCAAACTGAAATTATACCTTTCTCTAATTTCACTCTTTTCTGCTTACATTTCAGATGTTTATACTTACGATACAAGACTTGAACAGATAAGAGAAAGAGCTGATTATTTTAAACAGTCCAATATTTAATGAAATTTTTGTACTATTAGAGATAGAATTAAACAAACATACGAGTGAAAACCAACTATAACGCGAATTTTCCCCTTTTGCAAATCCATTCTTCTACGTGATGGAATGCGTTGAAGAATAGATGGAATGCAAGAAAAAAATAGACAAACTAATCAATCTTATATGTGCCCTCTAACGTGCGCCAAAAACATCACTTGTTGATGGTGCCGCCCAACAAGAACAAAGCACCCATTATTTTACAACAAAAAAAATGCCAAATAACCTGCTGAGTCAGCGTCTTGTATTGAAAGAGAGCGTCCTTGGCCATGTGAGGGCGGCGGAGAAGAACGCACAGCTCGACGTGCTTGAGCATGATAGACTCGTGGGTCTTGGTCCAGGTCTTGTGCCTGCGGGCCTTGATGGTATCGTGCAATGTCTCCACCGCATCCTCCATCTTCCCCACCGAGAGGAGCTCCTCCGCGCGTTTGAGCGCATTTTCTGGTTTTACGAAGTAGGTCGGCATCTTGGCAGAGCTACCTAAGAATTGCGATGAATTTAAGATTACTTAAAGTTAAAATCTCAAGTCGACGCAGATTTTGTGGGGTCGAAGGCTATTCAACAAAGAAACAGCCTTAGGAATAAATAATCGCTATTGCGTTGGTCAGTAGCATATTACATATTTTTGCAGTTTGATGTTAACCAATGCAAACCCTTTGCTAATTTAGGCCCTTTCGAACGCGAAATGAGATTTTTTTGTGTCACTGACAGCTCAGATAAGACACTAGCAAAACTATAAGATGATTTCTGTTAATTTTGAACGTAACATAAGCGCAAGGAAGGCAATCTTTCGTTTAATTATATCAGCGAAATTGGAGCACCTTCAGATATAAAAAGGCTTTAGTCACTGCAAAAGGTAGCTAACAGTTTCCAATCGTGAATGAAACCGTGGCTGGCGAAAAGTGCCAAAATAGAATACTTTCTGAATTATTCACATTTCGGAGCATTTTGCTCACTGAAATATGAGAATACGCGAACGTTTACGAGATTAGACAATTCCAACCTTACGAATAACAACGCTTTCAACTCACTCACTTGTATTCTCGTCGTAACAATGTAGTCAATCAACTAGTCCTGTATTAGGACGTTCACTTGTCTAGAAAATTATTCCTTCGCTGATTTTATGAAAGCACAACGCTTTCACAAAATTAACAAATTTAGGAATACAAATATAACAAAAAAAGAAGCATCATCAGCGTGTCACGCATCAAAACTAGTTGCACACACAAGTGCGTGTAGCGTATAACGAGGCGAAAATGTTTATTCAAGCAGTTTAATGTAAAATTTTCTTCCTGAAGTTTGCGTTAATATATGAATTAGTATATTAAGCAGCTCAAGCATCAAATTATTTCGTTAAATTATGTTAACTTTTCAGAATTAAAATGGTGCTTTGTAGCTTCTTTCCGTATCTATCATAATGCAATACTTTAACGCGCTCAAGGTATACTGTATTTGCGCCAAACTCAAGTCTAAACGAATACAATACTATCGGTGCCCATACGTCAATTTCAAATGTGCAAAAAGAAAACAAAGTGTACAAAAATTGTACTATTTTCCTTCATTTGAGCTTTTACACTCTCAAATTCCACATACTCACGCTTCTTTCGCTGAACCGAACTGTGACAGTTTGTGTCGATCTTTCTTCAGTCGTTATAAACTGTCACGATGATAACGCACTTATGCTGAACAAAGAGAGCAGAGCAAAATGCATCATCGCCTTTGATCGACTACAACTAGTTTGATCAAACTACAGCATTGGGCAAGTTCGAACGCGTTCTAAATGACCACCTTGCACAAATACTTCAGAGGCACAGTGTCACATAACAGTCATAGAAAATACATAATTTAACTGTGATTGTACTTTTCCGTCATGCGGGTTAAGGAAAAGGTCAACATTGATGAAATAGAACGCTCTATGCGCAAATTCGCCGACAAAAAGCATATAAAGTTTAGTCAATGGTACTTGAAGACAGGCAAAGGTAAGAATATTGTTCGGATAATTGCCATCATAACAGTTTTTTCAGGTGAGCATGGCGAAGGGGACAAGTTTATTGGTCTTCGGGTTCCAGCAATCAGAAAAATCTCAAAACTTCATCTGAACATGCCGCTTGAATGCATTCAAAAGCTGCTTCAGTCGCCATTTCACGAAATGCGCTATCTAGGTGAAATCTTTGAACTTGCCTTAAATAACTGAGCCAAACAATAACTGTCCTTTTGAATCTGAACATTGTGAGGAGCTCTTTCGTGTACGGGGCCAATTTATTGCTCTCATTTTAACCTTTTGGAATGACTAGTCGATTTAAGTTTTTCCCTATTGATGTTTTTAAAATGTTGACGTTAAGCTATGCATGACGAGTTAGACTATAAATACCTCCGTTTTCCTATGCCGACAATCCTGTAAATTGACTGTTTTCGGCGTGATCCTGCTAACTGAAAGAGCCAAGAAGGCTACTAATGATGTTGCGTTCAAACCCATCTTCGACTGCTACATGCTCCATCGTGCATCGATCAACAATTGGGACCTAATCGATATCTCTGCTCATCACGTCGTCGGCAGATATCTTATCGATAAGGATCGCACACCGTTGTACGAACTGGCAAAGAGCGAATCCATGTGGGATCGTCGCATCGCCATGGTTGCTACTTTGCATTTCATCAGAGCGAAAGAATACACTGTAAGTATAGACGCAAACTCAGCGAAGCCTCAGTTCATTTTTGTCCCTTAGACTCAGGTACTGCTGCAAAGCGCAGTGGGACACAGAAGTGAAGCTATGATGGACCGAGAATGGGAGAGGGAAATCTCCCCCCGCAGTTTCTTTGTCTGCCTAAGTACCTTTACTGGGACCAGTTTCATAAAACTGTTGAACTGTTGAGAACTGGGAATTGAGGAGTTGAGGCATACACCCACTGGTTGAAATTCACATCTGACCAATCGGCGTGTGCCTCAGTTCCTCTATTCCTAATTCTCAACAGTTTGATGAAATTAGCCCCTGTTCAACAATGTTACAGTTGATAGTAATGGGCCGGTTCCATAATCGTGTCCTAAAGTTCGGTAATTCATAGCGATACTCAGCGCTATGCTTCATAATGGGCTTAAGTAATGCATAACTTAAGAATGACTTAGGACACGATTATGGAACCGGTCCAATGACTGGCCTCTGCCTCCTGTGAAGTCAGTTTTCGAGAGGCGCGGTGTGATTAAAGATGGAAGTGAAACAATTTTAATACAAGCGACTTTATTCAAACAGTTTATTCAAAGATTGCACTATGGAATCAACTTTTTAGGACACTCTTCGCCTTGCCGAGCTACTCTACAACGACCAGCGCCATTTGGTACAAACTGGAGTTGGCTGGATGATAAAAGAGATCAGTAACGTTTCCTTTTCTACTGCTGAATGTTTCATTGCTGAACAAGGAGCGAAAATGCACCGTACTTCGCTCGTCTACGCAATGCATCATTTCCCGAAAACCAAAAGACAAAAGTACTTGAAGAGCGCGCGGGAAGTGAACAATTTACTGCTATTGCAATAAACTTTATTGTGATTTTGAGGCTGAGGTTGCTTTCGCGCGTCGCTTTTGCGCTTTCATTATTGTCAGATTTTTTTAAATTGTAAAACTTGCTTGAAATGAACGTTCCGAGTATACTATGTATTGATATAATTGCAATTCTTGTATAATGCTCAGTATATGGAAAGGACACATTAATCGCGAAGATTGGCGCAAATGATAATACTGCTGATACGTTTTTTCAATTGGTTTTTAATATTTGTACTGACAAGTGACCGGGTTTTTTCTGATGAAACACCCTTAAGTAGAAACTCTCGTTGCTACTGTTTGCTTTTGATTTACCGCAATGAAGTCCGGAGTTCTATCTGAGGACACAAATGACAATCGAAAACCTATAACTGTGTCTATTAAGCTACAAAGCTGGGCAGTTTTCTCGTTCACAGCGATGAAAAATGACTACTTCCCATTTCAAATTTATTCATTACTGAATTATTTCCAACAATTGGCAAAGAGCAACAATTTATTATGCTGATTGTTCACGAGTAAACGAATGTTTGACGGCTGCTGCAAAGAGCTGCAGACAATCTGACGCTGATGTGTTGATAGAGGGCTTCCCATGGCGGATCCCCTCTCCTCTAATCTTCCATTCTCCCTTGGTTATCGGCATAAGCATATACACAAAACATTAGTAATTGTCTCATTTGAAAGAATAATCAAATTCAATATAATAAACATATTTATCAAGATGTACATTATTTTACCGCGTGCTACATTGCATATTATAATACATTCTTGCAATCGTTGGTTTCGTTAACTCTCAGTACGGCGTGAAATATTTACAAACTATCGCACTGAACTGATTAATCGTAGTGTTTTATTTTTCATTTTTCTTCTTCTTGGAATCGTTCTCCACTGCTGGTGCACAAGTTTTCATTTCTTTCCCTAAAAATTCATACGTAATTTTGTATTTAAATTTCAAAAATGCGATATACAATATCCTTTTTCTTTCTGCACATCCATTTCATGCTGATGAACGCCGCTGGCGCCGCTCTTTTCTGCACCTTTGCTGTTTTCATCTGACAATTAATCAATGATCGAAGAATGAGAAAGCGCACATATTAGTACGTACCTTTTGCTAATTCGCGGCCTGGCTTGAGTTGTACAGGCGAATACTTATGCGAACCCTTCTCATACTCATCGGTACGCGGCATTTTTGCAGTAGCCAATTCTTGTTTGACTCTCTCGCCTATAATTTTAAACCATAACTCTCCCACGTGCAGCCTATGAACGCGTCATCCTCATTTATTTATTTGTACGTTGGGCTCAGGGTTTTTGTAGAGAGTAACGACCATCAAGAACACACCTTCGACCACAATCATACTTGCAAATTAGGTGTGTGCACTACTTTAGGCTTTGAGGACAGAGATGGGCGTAAGTGTATGGGGGATGCACAGCCTCATAACCCCTGTAACCCAATTAGTACCCCCTGTGCGCCAACTGATGTCCACCTCTGGTTGGGGGTAAAGAAGGCTCTACCACCCCTTCACACAGTACATATCTGCAGATTACCAGCCCACTTAGTGAAGCCAAATCATGAAGCAGAGTACAAGCGGTGCGTTTTCATTCAGCCCTTCTTCGGTTGTTATCGAGGATATTGAGGTGCCTCTATTTTGTAGTATGGATACATTCCCTCTTCTGCCTTGAGTTTTGCATCCATATGAGCTGGTAATATTCGCTCAGTTTTCTCATAATTGTCCCTTACAAACAGCCCTTAGCTTCCTAGATTTCGACGAGATATCTCGTCTTCTGACCGTAAATAAACCATTTAGACACGAAACAGTTATACCTCTAATACATAGCTTTGGAATAGTTTTCCAAGATATTGATAAGTCGCGCGTTCGTTTTTCGCTAACTCACCTTGTGATACTTGATGAAAGGTGGCATTTTTATCCCGGAATTGTGTTTCCTTCGTGCTGAATCGAGGAGCAACGATCAAGAAGTTCTTCAGCATTTTGTTCTTAGCAAGAACTGAATATATTTGACGTTGCGCCATTTCTGATCAACCTAAATATGAGGTAGTTTTTGCGTAATGGTTTGCCTTCTTAAACGGCAATGAGGTCGCAATAAAAATTCACTGTCTGCCTGAATGTGGACTTCACCAAATTTTGTCAACAAATAAATATATTTAACTTATTTTATCATGTGCTCGAAAATCGAGGAGTCGCTTTGAGTGAAACAGAAAACGCTATAATATGGGTCAGCCAAGTAAAAGGACGTGCAATATTTTGCGTTTCCTTACTTTTAAGAGCAAAATTGATTTATATTAGGAAACGAAAATTTTCTGTTACACAATTTAACTAGTTCAGCGAATGTTTCACTCCTTTCATTCCCCAAATCATTGCACTTAAATAAAAGAAACTCTACCTGTTACAAATATGAAAGTACGTTTCTTTCTGCTTCTTCCTCAAGGAAAGAGTCGTTAGAAAGAGTAGTAATTCTTTATTTGTTTATCTTTACCAGCCAGCGTCCTCGCAGTTCTCTGACCCGATTAAAAGAAATTCTTGAAAGAACATGCGCGACACCGCGTCAACATGTTTATCGCGAGTGACGTGAACACGTGCAACCATACAGGAATAATCGTTGTCTGCGAGTCTCATCTCGGCATTGTTTTTATTTTCGTAAACGGCATGGTTCCCTGGGGCTCTTTGAAGAGATCAACCTACCTGACGCATACATGAACATCGACCAGCGCCCCGGGGTTACCTAGCGCACCACCCACGAGGCGCACTCTTTCTTTCCTCATTGCTCACATCAAAAGATGGCTGTTCTGAGACGAAAATGCTTCTTTCACCCTCTCCATCCTCTTCCACTCTAAAAGTCGAAGTTACATAAGTGGTGGAGGATGCATACTCCGCACCCCCTCACCAGCTCCTGCTTTTAGTGCATAAATGCAGTAGAAATTGTTTATAACGGTTTGCCTTACAATCAGAATTCGCTTATAGTGGTCAAGTCTCATCGATCCTGCATTTTCGGCTGACTTCTCCGTTTTACAGAGCTGAAATCGTTCATAACATCAATTCTCTTGTAGCAGCCATCTGCCGGTCCCCCATTTACCGGTATAAATTGTTCCACTATTACAATTATTAATAAACTGCCTTCACCCTTATGTTGACTTTGAAAAAAACAGCGTATGATGGCATAATATAATGTAAAGTCAAAGAGAACATATTTGCTATTTAAAACATTTAGCTTTCACATTTGATATTAAACTCACATTTCAGTTAGACTTTTTTAAACACAATAGAACAGGATTTTGACATTTCGTGACACGATAATTCACATCATATGTATATTTATCGTCTAATACGATGAAACAGTAATGATTGCTTTGTTTAGTTTTTATTAACTACTTATTTTTCATACGATCACTGAGACAACAAAATAATGCCAGATCTCAGAATCACAAGATATGGTGGGATAATCAAAGTAATACAGCTTCCCTGCTACAGTAATGCAAGCACGGCAGTTTCGCGCTGAATATGCGAAAATTCCTGTATAGCAATACTGGAATCAAGTGTTGTCTGTTGCACAATCTTTTCAGTCGCGTGGGAGTCCGGGGAGCGCAAAGGAGAGTAGAAAAGTTCACTATCGACGCGAAATGTCCTACTATGGACCGACCTATAGCTCAGCGAAACGTAGTCGAACACGTTAACATTGCTTTTGGCCTACCTAATAATCAAATATGGTACCAATGGAATAGATGAGAAATGTTTCGCTAGTGGTCCATCAGCAATTTTTAGTTGATTAAAAGTGAGAGTAGTTTCATTTGTTTGATTACGGCGAAAATGGGAAAAGAATCAGAAATCCGATTTACGACTACGAAGTGGTTATATTTTGCCATCGAAAGATAAATAACTTTTTAGTGAAAGATATCAATCAACAGATGTTCCTGCTCATTACGCCTAAAGCGGCGGACGCAGGTTCGCGTGATTGCTTATGAAGTGTGCTTTATTGAGAACGTGCAATGCACATGAGAGCCTCAAACGGCGACGAAACTTGTCTCACTCAGTCCCACTTCGCTCAGGATGCCGTTCGAACGCTTCCGGCGACTGAGCTAAGAATTTTTGTCGCAATTAAAGGTAACCTTTGTTCACTCTTTGCTGAAAAGAATGTACGGTATATATATATATATATATATATTTGGCAGCTAGATACGATATGCTGCTAAGCGGTACAATAAATATAATATCAGCATTTATAATTCGCAGTTAGCTTGTCTTAGGTTGCTGAAAGCAAAATATTGTGCATTCCTTTTAGCTTGAGATGACCGCAGTTTCCCTTAAAGCGTAAGCGGAACTTTTTTTGCATTTGCGCAAGCACATTCATGCTTTAGCCGACAGCTACGTTTAGATGTTAGGTCAGGTCAAACGGACCTCAGTCATCCGACCCCCATGCAAGTCGTAGCGAGGTCGGACAAACGGGGCAGATTGGAAAAACCGGGAACGACGTATATAAGTAGAGAATGATTGTATGGAACGAAGCAACTGGACACAAGAAAAGCATATCTCCATAGAAACATAACGAAAACAGTTAATTAGTTTCCTTGCTCAGCCTTTCGAGCGATGATTGGATCTTGCGAGTGTTATTATATGTGGTGCTGAAGGAAGTGATAGCGAGGCAAAAACTAGTTTCTTTCGGGCAAGAGTAATTCGCGGCAGAGTCGGCATCGATGCATCTTCGCGGCTGTGCATCTCTGCGTGATCATTTCCAACGTTCGTTCTCGTCTCTCGCGCGGTGACCGCCATCGGTGATCTTGCGGGTTCCATAGGAGATAATTTTCAGGGAAAACTCTTCTCATTCCTAATCGTGGGGAATGAGTGTGGATTGCAGTTAGTTCCGCATGACTAGTCTATTTTGTGGCTAATTACGAGTAGAGAGATATGATCGCTGGTGCAGCCGGCGTGAAATGCGTTGCCAAGAGCTTTTTATGGCAATTTGCCCATAGTTGATGAGTTTTTGCTTTCACGTTAACGAAGGCTACGAGGCGCTTATTTTTTAGTCGAACCCAAGGTTGGACTAACGAATAATTTTCTGCGTTATCAAAAATTCGCTTTGTGTCAAAATATTCAAATCGTCATTCAATATTCAATAATAAAATTCTTTGCATTCGCAGCGTTTATTTAGAACCTTTTATTAGTAGTACAGAAAACATGGTGCATTGCCCTGAGTCTTATTGGATTCATTTCTTCATAGGTAGGCCCATGAATGTAGTTAGATCAATTAGGAGTATCCCGAGGCGCGAAATTCGACGGAAATTCTGAAGTTTCTATCCCCTCGAAACCCTGAAACCCCACTGTTGCTCCCCAGCATACAATCCTACGACTGACTCCTCACTCCTTTATTTTCTTAGGTTGATGCGTGCTGGTAAATACGCTATAGTTCCGGTCAAGGAGCACAAACCAGTTTAGGGACTTCAGGAAGAGTCTCTAATTCGTTTCATTTTTGCATTCATGTATGAATTTTAGAAAATAAAGGAAAGGCACTTTGAAAAGCACACATCGTCAAAGAAAAATGCCGCATCCGAGAGCATATATTGAAGCATCGAAAGCACCTTCTGTCAACAAGGACGTTCAAAGCGAAACTGTGCCTGGATTCGTTGAAACTACCGGAGGAAGCAGACCGTGCAAGAAATGGTTCATCGGATGGGTCTTTAGAGCGATATTTTGCTTTCTGTAAGTCAGAAGCTTGTCAGTGGCAACGGGAATATAATATACTTGATACGTGGCATTGCCAGTCGTGCGTAAATTAGAATTGGCGTGCAGCCAATTCTTTGCAATCTCCCTAAAGGCGAAAGCATTATTTTTTAGGTTTGGAGCGCTGGGCGCTTGGATATTCCATGTCGCTTTTTTGCCAAGCAACGAATGTATCCTGGTTCAAAAGGAAGATGGCATCGAACAGATAAAACCCAGCTTCACCAGTCAAATCGAATTTACTCAGCAGGAACAGGCACAGGCGATGCAAAATGAGGCAAGCAAGCCAATTTTTGCTTTTTCCTCGAAACTTTGTGACTTGGATAGTTCTCTCTATAGCCCGCCAACTTGAACCTCAGCTTCTAGTAGCAAGAGTGGCAGATAAGTGACTAAATTCTGCAGCAATAACAATATTTAAGAATGATTTTGAATTAGCTTTATGACAATTTGACAAAAATATATAAATATGGTATTTGGCGTTACTGTGTCTTTCGCTTTTGTTTCAGAACGAGAAATTCGGTCTGAAACTCAACTTAAAAATGACCGTAGTTTTTTTGAAGAACGGCATATCTCGTCAGAACTTAATTTGCCCATGAAAAATGCGATATTTAAACTTTTCTACACAAGTGCTCAAGAATCCAGTGAGGCTACCTCTCATTTCGTCTGATCCTTCTATTGACGATTGTAAAATTATATGCTGTCAAATGCATTCAAACATTGTTACCTTTTTAGGTGGCTGTGATGCCACTACATTGCAAGATCAGCAAAGCCGATGGTCTGGGCAACGGAACAACTATCGTTATGAGCGGCATGGCGCAGAAAGAGGCCACCAAAATCGATATATTCTTTAAAAATCCAGCCGGAATTTACACCTTTTACATGGAGTTGCGCTGGTTGCCGTTCGAAAACGTGAGTCGGTCATAGTTAATCGCGCGCAACTGCTACGGTAAACAAGGATAGAGTTAAAGCACGAAAGTTGTAATATTTTTGCGGAATAATGTTGTTCTTTTCACATAAGGGTTGTTAGAGTTGCTTGAAATTAATTAACGATGAAGGAGACATAATACTAAGTATGTTTTGCGAAATGCGTTCATCGCATTACTTTCAGTTTCAATCAGATTGAGGACCCCAATATCGAGCGAGATTTTGTATAGCCGCGTTCACCATTCATCGAGCGAGCCTACCGATCAAATATTTTAAATTTCAACGACGGCTGAATTTTGCCGGTTGGTCGGTGATTCGTACATGCGTTGGTTTACGCGCGCAATCCATTTCAAACTCACGAGTATCATTTTTTCGTGCTTTCCCTGCCACTGCAGTGAGGTGAAAAAATTGATCAGTCGAGTGCATTGCGCTCACTGCTTCAATATTTTAGAGAGCGAGTCCGACGGGGCCGATATTGCGCTTTTACCGTATACACGAGTATAATACCATA
The DNA here is from genome assembly GCA_002796945.1 of Plectus sambesii. Classification (NCBI taxonomy): domain Eukaryota; kingdom Metazoa; phylum Nematoda; class Chromadorea; order Plectida; family Plectidae; genus Plectus; species Plectus sambesii. The sequence continues at coordinate 23,906 of NIUQ01000774.1, forward strand.
TTGGCATGACTATTAATTTGATATCTTAAAAAACATTTAGTCTGTCTTCTTCACAACGCAATCAAGCCGTCAATTTTGGAAAACATTCAACGATGACTACCGCTCACCAAACCCGTTGGAAAACGAGAGAGGCGGGCTGTTTCGTGTTGTTCTCGAATCGCGCTTGACCGACATGCAGGTAAGCTGAGGCTAGAAGGCGTTCGACGATATATGAAGTCAGAATAAGAGTAAAAATGGAGCGAATATTCTCAGGTTTCATCAAGTTTTGTTTTTCAGTTTCGTCGAACATCGCCTAGAGTGAATTATCAATCGATATGATAAAATATTCCAGATAACAATTGTAAACTCGTTTGGCGAGGCGAAAGTCTACTCGTACAAGCACAAGGAGGGCTTCGACCAGGCTGCCAGCACGGAAGCAATCTTGAGCGGAAACGTGCAGAGCGTATCTGACTGTAGGATTCTATGAAGAAATGAACGTTTCAACTGAATGCAAACTTGAAATAAATCGGCTAAAATTGCATCACCATATAGGTTTATTTATGAGGAATTCCAGAGCTAAATTATATTTTTTGGAACATATTATTTTGCTCAGAGCTGCTCTTTGACGTATAAACTCGAAAAAGCGAAATGTGTCAGTCAACAGTTTACTGAAAGGTCGAAGTATAGTTCTGCAGTAGAAAGTGAAGTTTTGTTCTGTCACTCTGTAGTCGCCAAATTTAATGTCAAACGTCTTGATCGTATTTCTTCATATCATATAGTGTTTGCGTTCGTGAATTCTTAACTGGACATGGCTGATTATTTATCATCAATATCAATGAATGTTGTCGCGTTGAACAAAGTAGGATTAGTTAGTAGACTTATTTTTTCGCACGACCACATAAGTACAGCATATGCATGAATACACCCACATAAAAATCTCAAAAGAGAGAGCATATTTTACCTTCAAAAAGTGTAAGACAAGTCGCAAACAAGCCAAAAATGTATACTTAGAGCAAATTTTAATATTCATGGATGAGATTTAGCGCTTTATTATACGCGAAAATTGGGATTCTTTCATTTTCCGATTGAAGAATCCGGTTCCTTTAATGCATGCTCTGCTATGAGTAGCGCGGGTGGCGGGTCCCATTGAAGTAATATAACATAGTTTTACAAAATCAAACACCATATCCATGGCTGTTTTGACACGATTGTCTTGGTAATGCTAATAGATTCAGTGCAATTATAGCACAAGTCCGATTATTTGAGACTCAACGTAGTTTCACATTGCTTTTCTGATAACAGAATGTACGCGCAGCTGTTTTTGTCAACAGCGAGTGTTTTGGTTTTGAGTTTCAATTAGCAGCTGTTGGTGTTGTTAAGAGGGATCTGGAGACGCATTTACCTCTCTATCAAGCAAAGTCATTGAACAATATAGGTGAATAAAGGAGACCTGTTGCTATATTTTGAAAGGTCAAGATTACGAGAGATCACTAATCCTGACATTAAAGTGAATACGGTTCCCGTGTTGTAAGGGGTTCACAAAACGTGTGCATTTTGAGATTTAAGACTCGTTAACGGATCTGTTATTTGCGTCTTATTTTTCAATTTAAAGACACCCCCTAGACGTGTATGACGCCATATAGTTTTTCGGTCGTCTGTGTACGAGCGAGTGACGCGCACGCTGAGGGTGGCGTTGATTGGGAAAGCCGCGCTATGGGGAATAGATGACGTCATGTCAGGCGCTCTCGATCGATCGGCGCGCGACCTAATGTAAAGATAGCAGCCTGTAGTTGACCGTATGTCCGCGTCGATGCCAACTCGCGCAGTAAACAACATCAGAATAACACTTCACCATGCGCCTTATAAACGCGGAATTCCCATTCGTCGCCCGACTTGAACCTTTGCGAAGTCAACAGAAAAGCGAAATTTACTCATCTTCACCTTTTTAAAAATGATGCCTATTGCGCCGGTAAGCTGCGAATTCCATTTGATGTAAAAACGAAACTTAGTGAAATGTTTTCTAGTTGCCGAGAGAATCCATGATGAATCATAAAGAAGACGGGAAGAAAAGTGATCTACAAGAAAACGATTCTTCGAAAGAACTCGGTCATTTTGAGCGACAGGCCGAAGTCAGATTTCATCCGACCCCTGCTGAGAAGGCTGGAGGCATTCATGTAGCCGGTAAGCTGACGTGTGAATTTTCTGATTTTTTAGAGTGCGCAGACTTCATAATATACTGATGAATTCTGCTTTGCGTGTCTTTTTCTCATAATAATGATAGCGAACACTCAATTTTTAATTATTAAATGATGATATTCATTTCGGAAAGGTTGTGATGTTAAATGAAAATTCCACCCTCATACTTATAATTTATCACTTATCTTTATCAAAAGTCTCTAAGCTCCTCCCATCTCTCATTTCATTACGTATGAAAACATCTTTTACTGCTGGATTTAATAATCTTTCTTGAGAATAAGTATCCTTAAATCTCAATTCGATCAACTAACAATGATCGCAAAGGCAGACGCATGCCGCTGCTGCTTGCACAAACCAATGGGTGACTCACTGAAAGCTTGTATATGCAGTAAATATTTTCATGCGAAAGTGTACGTGCGGATTTTTATTCAAGCGTGTTTTCAGCTGAAAAGGCAAGAGAGGCTCAGCAAAAATACGAAGAGCAACTACACGGAGGAGACCACAAGAACGAAGAAAATATGGACAAGGTTGAGAATGAGCTTTACGGTCAGGGAGAAACTGAGCGCAATGCCCGCCAAAAGGCCAAAGATGACGCTCATAAATACAACCAGATGGTCAACCAACAAATTCATCAGAAATGTTATGAAGCTGAAAAAGAGGCCTCGAAAATGTGGAAAGATGCTCGCCTCGAATCCCACGACAGCCGAGCGATTCATTGAATGAACGTTTTCTAAAGTTCAAAGCGTGTATTTGTTTATAACTTCGTGTCAGTGACTATTATTTGGATTGGATTATGCTGTGAATGCTGAGAAACGCTTCCATCTCATTCCAATCTTTGATCACGCTGTTTCCAATGTTCACTGTCTGTTGCGCTCTGTACAATTCTGTGATACTAGTCATGTTACTTACTCCATGAGTAAACTTCAATATTGTCCTGCATCTTGCGTGACACGGTCAAGTGCTGAGGTGATTTGGTTCGACGTAAACGCGTTAGAAATTTCAACTAGGAGATGAGATCGCAGATTTCGCAGTTCAAAAATCTTGAGGAAAAACATCAGAGAATGGTCTGATACTATGACAACGACACAATGTAATAGGATAGTTCTCTTTCAATCAAAAGTAACGGCAAAATCTATATAGAAGTCCTAATATGGAAAGCCAATAAGAAATTAACTTTCATCAAAATGCATGCAATAATGACGCGCAACTCTCGTCCGTTAGTGGAACTCAGCGGAAGGAGGTGGATAAAACTGTCTTCTCACCACTATCCTGCTGGTACTGCCAGCCATTTTCTGTTTATTCAGTTGTATTTAAGGCCGTTTAAAGACAGCGTACTAGCCTATGCCCGAGAGACGCAAAAAATTCACTATGAAAATGATAACCATGACCTCTTAAGATTGTGAAACAAATGTGAGGAAATATTTTCACGTTATCAGTATTGTACATCATCAAAAAAACTTATGGAGTTATTTGAAGCGCTGAAGGTGGTTTGATGGCAGCTCATAGTTTGGAAGCATATTAAAGATGATCGTCTAATAAAGATAAAAAATCTGCTATACTGGATAAAATTACAATATTTGTGATTTGATTGATAACTGATAGTTTGATTTAAAACAAAAGTTTTCAAAACTTACCGCAAAACTGCAAACATTCCATGGTCCCTATACTCAACTGGACCAGTAGCGATATTTTCCGAACAAGATCGTGTTTTCGCATTTAGGCATTCATGGGTGACTACGCAGTGAAATTTATTAATTCATGTTCTATGACGTTTTCGACGCCCCTGACCTGGTTGTTGGTGCGATCAAAGGTCCGCTGGGCACGCAACGTCTACACGTGATGGTTTGACTTCGATTGGGAACATCATTTTCTGGAATGATCAACGTGGGCCGACGAGTCACACGTTCACTTTTTGCGAATCAATAGGACATAAGATTGCAATGTTGTTACGTCACGCCCGCGACGGTCGCGTGTCCGTAAACTGAATTTATTTGGAGTAAATATCAACAGAATGACACGAGCGCCTGTACTTATAGGAGGCATTGGTGCCTTGAGGTTAGTAAGTGATCGAACGCGACCAAAAGAAAACTTGTAATCACGCCCTTACGGTAAATATTTGCTCTTAAAGAACATGGGGTGATAAATGATGTTTAGTTTCGACTATAACGCATGTTCCCAATGAAAAGTTTGCCTATTTTGATGATTCGACGCCGGTTGTGCGAAAATTACGGTTCACGAATTTGTGGCGCTACAGTAGCTTTGCATCGCTCGATTCATCGTGAGGCATAGAAATAACCAAAATGGTCAGCTGTTCAATAAATGAAGCGAAAGTGCTGCTTTGAATGGTCCTACTCGAAATGAAGCGACTTCCACGTCAGAATTTGTTGCAAAAAGTTTCGAATCGCTGATTATGTCATAATCGAAGAGCAACTGTGAATAAGGCTGTCTCAAATTTTTACGAGTTTTGCTGAGAGCAGGACAAAGTTAGGAGAAATAAATATGTTATCGATGTCTGTTTGAGCTATTAGTTGAAATACCGAAAAATTGCTATTAGCTTCAGGTTAGGATTAAGAACGGACCCTTGAGGTTATGCGCTTTAAGTTATTTACGTTTATTTGTAATACTGAGATATTTTTTTAGTTACCGCAACAAACAATGCACCTGAAAAGCCAACCAGAGAGAAATCAAGGCGACGAATTGAAACCACGATGCCCATCACTGTCTGAATTCAAGCAACTGGAAGGTTAGCTCTATGTGGGACTTTATTTAACTCATTGAGCAGAATGTTGAAATGGTCTATACGCCATGAAAGATAAGAAACTATGGTTCAAATATCAAAAGGCTTAAAATTGATCTTCCCGGTAGCTTCCCTCATCTGTTTACTTCTATGACGATGGAGTATCGTAATACGCAGTGATACAGGAAGATCGGTCATAGGCTGGGTTTGAATAGGGGAGGGGAGGGTTTATTTGTACCATTTCCACTTTCGTAGGGATATTTTTCAGTGTAATAAGGCCGTTTGTCATAATGATGTGAACTGGACAGCATCCTCTTTGAATCAAAAAATGCTTTGTTTGTCAGGGAAAATCCTTGTTAAAGTAGAAATGATATATAAATCCATGCATTTACCCTGACACAAGTTGATGACATCTTATAAAATGGTCGCCAAATTTTTACCTTACATAAAGTCAAGACCTAAGCGCCCACGGTTGAAAAATTTCATCCAGTGCACGTCTCGTACGTCTTTGTCACACATGCTACCCCCATAGTCTGTCTTTAAAACGAGAGAGCAATATTAAATGGTTACTTGATACCTGTTAGAGTAAGACGTCAATTTCAGAGCCAAGGAAAATTTCCTGAACTTTACTTCTTTGTTCAGTCACAAAAAGTTAAGACTAATTGATCTTTTCAGCTGAAAAAGCCAAAGCGATGCAGCAAAAATGCGAAGACAAGTTGAAGGTGGTGACTCACAAGAAGGATAAAGACAAGCAATTCTTAAAGCGGCTCGAAAAGGACCTGTACGATCTGGGCAAACGCGAGCGTGTCGCACGGCAGAATGCCAAAGACGAGGCTTGCAAGTACAATCAGTTGGTGAGCAAAGAAATTCACCAAAGATGCAATGAAGCTGAGAAAGTGACGATGAAAGTGTGGACAGACGCCTCCCGAGAACTTCACGTTGCTATAATGAATAAAATTGATTGAAATTTGCAATCTTCATTTGTCTTACGTCACTATTGAGTGAGTTAAATGGAAAGTTTGAGGAAGACTTTGCATAACTGTACTTCTCGAGTGCGCATTGTACGTACAATGAAGCTTCCATCCGAGTTAGTTTGTACTAACTTGAAGCAAATCCATACCTTTCCGCGATTGTGAAATACTCGACGTGCAATCTTGCACATTAATTCGCCTTCATCTTAATTTGCTATAATCACTCATGTTCATATCATATAAATGTGCTCACTTGAACTGTACGATGTCAATAAAGTTTTGTGAGTTTTATCTATTGTCCATATGCATGTGCAACTGTTCGAACCAAGACAATAATGCCATTTTTGCTTTTACGGGATACGCACAAAGATGATAGAAATATATTTTTGGGGAGCAGCTAATGATTGCAGCTCTGATTTTTAACCAGGATTGGAAGAGGTGAAATACAGTCGAAACCGGATAAGTGCGAACCGGATAAGTGCAAAAACCGGATAAGTGCAACAATTTTGCAAGCCCCGAACTTTTGTACTATGTTTTGTACGTGATCCATAACCGAATAAGTGCAAACCGCATAAGTGCAAAAACCGGATAAGTGCAATATTTTTGCAAGCCCCGTGTGCAACTTTTCTATTGAATCGTGACCGGATAAGTGCAATGGGCATGATCGTGCCTAAATGTCACTCAAAAATCTGCGCAAATAATGTTTTGTGCATCGACACAGTGTCAATGTCACTCAAAGCGCCTTTCAGCTCGGGTTATCTCGAAGCTTTGTTTAGTGAAAAGGAATGTTTTCTATACCATTTTCACTAAACAAAGGCATTTTCCTAGTCAGATTTATATGGAAAATTTCCCTTTTGATTAGGAAACGGTTCTCTTTGCTTTGGAAAGTGTCCGTATTAAGTAAAAATGCTATATAACTACTCAAACATGCTTATTTAAAGGATTTGAGCAAAAATCAAGCCAAAATAAGCGCATATAAGCAAAAACCGCTTAAGTGCAAAAACCGGATAAGTGCAACAATTTTTCGTGCCCGGTCGAATTGCACTTACCCGGTTTTGACTGTATTTCATTAGCCATCACGGATATTGTTCTCACAAACCCATTTATCATCACCCGTGAGCAGTGTTGCAACTCAAGTTTGTAACTAAGTTATTTTACTTAGTACTATTACTAAGTTTTTAACTAAGTAACTAAGTTTCGAAAAAAATTTAGTACTAACTAAATAACTTACTAAGTTTTATTTTTGCCCATTAACTTACTTAATAACTAACTTAATTATTTTTTTGAGCGTTTACTAACTTAATAACTTACTAAGTTTAAAAAAAAGAATTTACCAATTAAAAAACTAACTAAGTTTTCAAAGAAACTTATTTGCATCACTGCCCGTGAGCTTGATAAATATTTCCATGACATCACTTTGCACCGTTTAGTGTATCTTAACATTAATTGGGACAAATGAGGTTTGTTAAAGTTAATAAGAGAGAGGATGGCAATATTTGACTCGAAGCATAATTGAATAGGGGGACAATGGAAATTGAACTGGAAGGGATTCACAAAGCGACTGTAATAGAAACCTTTCATTCCACCGAAGATATATCAAAATTTAGAGCAATTTCTTGTCTTCAGTGTTTTCAAAAGTTGCTGCATATTTCAGTGTGTGAGCTCACATTAACGTTTGAATATTACATATCACTTTGCCTGCAATACACAAGCAAATATTCGCGACTTACTGCATATAATATCAGTAAAGTTTTCTTCCTTATCTTGTCTTCGGCGCATAATCTTGATTTCTGCCGATATTTTTCTCCCCGAGTACTATGAATAGCAAATAAATTCTTCTTTGAATAATAGATTCTTGCAAAATAATCTTGTTCTAATAACAGCATGTTATTTTGTAAATATTGATTTGGTTTACTGCGGACGACGATTCCAAATTGATATTTCTGCTTGCATTCATATTTTATTCAACGCAATTCAATCCCAATTTCTTACTTACTTTCATCGTAAATAATTAATTGACATGATTAAAATTGCGTTAATTTTTAACTGACTGGAGCAAACCAATAAAGGTCTTGAGACTACAATAAAATTTATCTGCATAAAACATAACCGGTAATAATATGCTTTATTCTTGGATTAATATGCGCTTATCTGGTAACTAACTGCACATTAATACAGAATGTCAACTTGGGCGTCGAGTAAATTTGCAAATTACTACCCTCCTTAGTGAACTTTGACCTTGTACGACGGCAGACTTAAGGAGCGATTATACAGCTCAGTCTCTTTCGATTTTCAAACTCGATATTCACAGCACGCGCCATTAGGCTGTTTTGTGCGTTCGGAGCCCTCTGTTTTCTCTCTCTGATCCATCCGATCGCACGGGCGCGTTAGAAGGAAAAACTGGACACGCTGTCAGGTTTCTGGTTCTAAGGTAATTTTGTTTCCGTTGGGCGGCACCAATACCGTAAATCCTCTAATAATCGCCCACCCTTTAATAGTCGCCCCCCTCTAATAATCTCCCCCCTCAGACCCTCACTGAAATAATAATCGCCCACCCTCTAATAATCGCCCACCCTCCAATAATCGCCCCCCTTCAGAGTGATCAAAACATTAAACGCCTGTGCAGTGTAGGTCAACACTAAATTCCTATTCAAATTCTATTACTGATAATGCATTATCTTTCTATTTATGAGCGCTTTTATAGGTTAAACTGACGATTGAAACAGAAAATGCCTTCTCTTCAACGAGTGCCTCATTCAAACATCGATTGAAATAATAATCGCCCACCCTCCAATAAACGCCCCCCTCAGACCCCTTATGAAATAATAATCGCCCTGGGCGATTATTAGAGGATTTACGGTAACTCCCCTGCAGACAGGGATAAACTGCGGAATAAAAGATTGGCACGATCAATCATTGCCCTGTGTTATACTAGCGCCTTATCTCAAATTGGTCCCAGCTTGGCAAGTGCCCCCTCCCCCAACCATTCTGGCTGATGATCAGCATGTATTCGCTGTCAAAAGAGATTAAATAAAATCACTCTTAGGTCTGAAGCCTCGCTCCTCAAGTGGCCATCACTTGCCCCTGCAACCTGCTCTGCAGGTGTACTCTGTGTGACGAATGATCAAAATGCGTCAGCTTCTTACGCAAAACATAACACATCACACATATACGTCATGAGACACAGTCACTTCACAAAACAGATCGAATCACGCAAGTCAAATATGTTTAATTTAACATAAACACCTGATGCCGATGGCACTCAAATATCTATTTATGCTGTTCATTGTTCAAATGTTTTGAAAAAAGGCAATCTTCACTATTCATTTTGCAACTCAGAAAAAGATTTCTTTAATATTTCATTTTTTTGCCGATCGACTGAATACTTATGCTATCGGAGCGCACAGTTGGTGCTTCGCTGTCTTCCGAAGAGGACTCCACTTCAGCGCGTCTATTAGCGCTACTTTCCACCGCATAGAAACATCCCGTCGCTATGACAGCGCCAATGGCCATGATTAGCAGTTGAATGCGCAGTTGCAAGTAAGATCCGTAGAAGTAGAACGAGATGCCCACCATTGCAGCCTGGAACAGATTTATATACCTCGCTGTGAGACAGACGAGTACAGGAAACAAGGATTTAATATAGCAAATTTCGAAAAACTAAATTACACGTTTGTATAGTGTACAAAACTTTCTACAGCGCTTAGCTTCAACTCTGTACACCAAGTTTGGCAAGCTTTTTGATCAAATATGTGACATTGCGCCATGAAATTGTTACGAGAGGAAGTTAAAAAAATGTTTCATAATGAATGTTCTCATTGATTTGACAGTCAACGACGGAACGCTTCCAAAAACAAAGTTTTTCAGGTGTAGCACTACGGAGCAAGCAGCAACCTCACTTTATCTTACACCTGCCGCTTGCTTCAAAAGTGCATAACAAAATATTTTTGGCTACTTTCATGTTCAAGCAGTTTTAACTTACATTGCAGAACTTGTAAATGGCGAATCCTTGTGTACTTCGATCACTGTAAATTGTTGCCAAAATGGAATATATCTGCGTATTCCAGCAGCTGTCGGCCAGTCCGAGCAAAAAACTGCACACAAGAGCCAGCGCCAGGCTATAAAATGTTTGAACTATTATCGACTTGGAAACCGCATCTTCCGGAATGCTACAGTCCGACGACTTAACAGACGTACTCTCGTAAATTTGCGTAAAATAATATGTGCATGGGTTTGACTTAACGTACACTGCATTGTCGATAAATTAATAAGTTGCAAGGAGATAGATTGCGGCCAACGGATAGACTGTTGAAAATGGTAGCTGTTATCGAACAACCTACTAAACCGTCCCTAAAATTTGGCCGAAATCCGAAATTTTATTGTTTTTCCTACTTTGCGAAAGTACTTTTGTTGGACCAAATCGAGTTCGACTGGGCCCTATTTCACTAAAGGTCAAATTCGGAAATCTGTGATGAGTTGGCTGCGTGTCATACCTCTGATACGAGGTCATATACGGCTCAAGTGTGCTCTTCAGCCAACTTATCACAGATTTCCTAATTTGAGCTTTAGTGAAGTAGGGCCCTGGCTATATTGGTATTTTGAAGCATGCTATTTAAGAACTACCCCAAGTTCTGTATTCGTATTAGATTAATTGCTAACCTCGGTTCGATTAATGACGTATCGTTCGTTTTTTCAATGGGCGCCTGGGTAGGAAGGTTGACGAAAATGAGCGCAAAACACGCGAGATGTGCGATGGCGGCGAAGATGATTATCGGAGTGCGACCGTATTTGTCAAACTTCTTTCCAAAAATACCAAACGCCGAGCCGCCTAAACAGGATGAAAATATTTTCACGTTGTTATTATTGTTCGTTAAACGATCTTAAAGGATGTTTTTCGGACGAAAACAGTGGGTCAAATATAATTTGTTAATAAGGGATTGCCACATGTTAAACGAATATACTGTTGTGTATTCGCCTTACTGTATGTCAAAGCGGTCACTCTGCCCTTCCGATGGCTGATGGCTGCTTAGATATGAAATGCCAATCGCGCGCGCTGGCCACCCGAGGTAGACACAACTACCCTTTAATACGGCCTGTATATAATACGCTATTCGTTCATTACCACACGCAATTACAACGTCCGCTTACCCGTCTCTCTGCCACCACGATTATCCCCCCTGTACACCCCAATAAATGCTGGTACCGCAATGCCACACCTAGTCAAACCTCCTTCGGCACCGTAACAATACTTCCGCTCTTAGAAAGCTTTTATAGTGAACACTTTATCTCTGTATCACAAGAGATAGTTATTTTCAACCAAAACCTATTTATATTTTTTACCTTTGATGTATGCAGAATAAAAAGGTGGAGTATTTTATTTGTAAAGAACTAAAAATTTCTGAGAGAAGTCGTTAACTAAATTGAAGTCATTGAATTTAGATCATTTACATTTTACTAAGGACATTCAACATTCAGTGAGGAGGTAATCCAATTATCAAAAAGGAATTTTTCTGGTCATGTCAATATGAAAAGTGTCCTCTTTAACTTCAAAAGTGTATTTATTCAAGTGGAAATGGTAAATTTCTTACCAACTATTTGTCCGAATCCGAAGCAAAGAGCATTATAAGCGAGAATAACTTTTCCAACTGAATCAAACTTTTCAGTGAAAGATAGACATGTTGAATAGATTCCTTGGCAAAATGCTTGCTCTATGCCGGTGTACAAAAACACCAAGCACAATAGTAGCATATCTCTCGTCCAAATCAGTTTGAAAGTCGACACTATAAAAGATTAAAAAAATTATTCGTGAAAGAAGCTTGAGAATAATCCTAAAATCATACATAAATTTTCCACGTGTCCTTGACTGCGTGCAACCTGCTGCTCGCTGGTGGGCTCAAACTGCTCCTTTTCAACGGAGTTTGTATTTGGCGGTCGTCGCAGCAGTCCTAAAGCGATGACGCCAAGCGCACACAAGACGCTGAAGGCTGCGTATAAATATCGAATTGTTGAAGCTTGTATGGTTGTGCCGCTTTTGACTGTGAATTTGAAGACAAAGAAAAGACACAGTCCACCGACAATCGAACTGAAAAATCGAATGAAAACAGTTAGCAACGAAAATGGCGGAAATGGAAAGCATTCAACCTGAGCTGAAATATCGCCCACATCACTCCGCTGTTGCGCGATGCCGTACTTTTGTCCGAATTCATGGTCAAGTAGTTTCCTTGAGCAGTCCAAAACACTGAAGCGACTTACATTAACTCAAATCACAAATTCCCTTTATATATAATAACATATGGGCTGATTCAATAGCTGTCATTGATCTTTAATGATACCATTGAATTCAGGTCCCACTTCGATCAGGTTTGATCACGATCCTGAGTTTTAATTTACGAAAATGTAGCGCACCAGGGGGAGCGCAGTCAGAATGATCTTATTGATTTTTCATTGAATACGTGTTGCTCTGATAAATGGATCGATAGGTGTGAAACGGATTGTACAAATCAAGCTCGCTTACAGACTGCGCCGAAGCCGAGTATAGCTGAAGTAAGGTATAGCAACCATGCTCTGATGTAGAAGAAGCTGGCCATAAAAATGAGATAGGTCACGCCGCCTATTGTTATCGACCACTTTGCTCCGAGAGCTATAACTATCGGCGGAGCCAGCAAGTAGGCGAATGTTGCAATGCCAAACATTATCGTCAAACTAAACGCAATAAGTAAGATTCGAAGAAAGATCTCTTCTACTTTACGTTCTTTTTTAACAATAGAATGTGAACTACTTTTATTTAAACTGAGCTTTAACTTGAATATTTCCGGTATTCTGCGACCTGACTTTTGTTATCTCTCAAAGTGATGATGGAATGACTAATTTTCGTGAAGAAAAACGATAACCTTAACACTTACCTGATATAACCGGCATGCTTATCTATCGATCTGTTATATTCGGAGACACTTTCTATGATCGTTTCTTCAACCATTTGTTCGGGTCTAAAACCACTAAACACCAGCATGGATCCGATGCCCAATTGAATGATATTCCACGTTTGAGCATTCATCATTTGAGAACCGGACGATTATTTGGACAAAGTTAGTCTGAAGCGCACAGAAGATTAGACAAATATAGCGCAATAGTTGTGAAGGCTGACAGAATTGGGATGACATTTTAAAATAGTGGAATTCACTACTCGACTACTTTTATTCCCTCCCTTTTACTTTATACTATCAATTCGGTACATTAATGTCAAGAATAGTTGTATGCAAAGTAGGGGGAGTGTAATAAAAATTTTAATTGATCAGAAAAGTCGAAAAATTCGCCTTTGTATCAAAGAAAATGTACAAGCGCTGATTAGAATGACATATGGTTTACATTTTAGCTCTTTTAGTTCGCGATACAGCAATGAATCGTACATACACGAGTTTCATCTACACTCGTCTACTTTACTCTACCTTCATTCTTAAATTAACGCGGCTAGAGAGTATGAAACCCGCGGTTATAAGATACATCGAGCAGTAATGCCTCGCCTTGTCCATGCTTATCGCAATATTTTAATGAATTTAAAGGCTCTTTCGCTCACAAAGTATTACGCTTGCATGCATCGCATAGTACCTTCTTTGGTGGTGTTGCATGCTTGATATCTGCCCCCTAAAGAGTTGCCATAACACGTTCCCCGAATGATAAGGATACGAACGGATGGCTGCACCTTATGTTTTAATCTATGGTTAGCAAGGCGATTTTAAGCGCCTCAAAATGGTGGTGACTTTGGCTAACTCGAGTGTGATAACAGATAATTTCACCTTTGCTCCGAGCAATCATTAGCTAATCAAACATAAAAGAGCTGAGCGTTGGATTTTTATTTTTCTGTGGAGAAAACTCTGAGCATTTGATAATTCAACAAGGCATTTTTGGTGTTTTTGCCTCCATTCTCAGAGCCAAATCAAATAAAATCTCGTTACGTTAATTCAGTTTTTTGAAAGACTGCGCTTAGATAAAAATTTTTATTATTAGCAATAATGGGCCGGTTTCACATCGCTTACTTTAGCTAAAGTCGAACTTAACGCAATGATAAAGTACGCGATGTGAAACCCACCCAATGTATACATGCATGCGTGAACACTAGATTTTATCGGACAAAATGCATCGCTCAAACCCCTACCGAATCTCTCAACTTTTTAGTTTGTTCAAAGCCGGATACGAAATGCTGTAACACCCAGAGCGGAGTACTGGCCGACATCACGAGGGTATGAGCGGAGGGGCTGGAAGGTAGAGATTTTAGTGGACACGCCTCAAATCCAAGCATTAACATATGCAGCCTTTAATTTTGGTGAGTCGGATGACGAGCTCATATGTTAGGTAAGGGAGTGACATGTGTGACGGATGGTTTACGGCAATTCTCAACTGTGATGGCAACTATCCGACACCTTGGGATAGAGCGGGACAACAAGACTTCAATCCTTACCGCTCACGAAGATTTAAGACAGCAGAAACGTTAGGCAGCACAAAATCTCAGCTCAACAGCCTGCACCAGACGGCGAAAGATCTTCACCTCACTACGATGGGAGTGATGTGAGTGGCATTTATAGTGACTCGACCGTGATGAAATTTAGGGGCGGGGCGTTATCTTAGTCCGTAGAGTTGGGAGATCTTAGACTAACTGAATATTACGACATGTGCATGGGTATGGCATATTATCTCTTTTCCGGCCAACATAGACAAACTAAGAAGCACGAAGGAATTTGTTGATCTTTGTTCGGGTGATAAATTTCTCTCTTATCAAGGAGTACGATATATTGATGGGAGAGAGTAGGCGTCTTACTCTTAAACTAACTGATGTGTATGTGTATTGGTGACGTGGGCGTTGATTGTCTCCGTGGAAGCTGTACGATCGCAAAAGGCTAGTTTTTGACCTTTGCCCGAGAATTTCCCAAGCATCATTGATACTTGTAACTCTCGGCTGCTCTGAATTGTCTTTACAGTATAAGAGCTGAGATAGTTGTATATTAATCAAAAGCTGGTTTTTCGTGCAATAGTCCAAATTACGAAGTGCTTGATTGTGATCCTTGTATTTCTTTCTACCCGATCTGCTATCTCGTTTTGAGTGCTCCATTTACAGTGCTATATGATCCCAAAATGTTATTTCGCTACTATGTTACATAACTTTTTACCAACCTTCCCAAAAATTTTCGCCCAGATAGAACAAATCTGTGGAGGGGGTGTACTTACGTCGTTACCGATCCCTATGGCTCTGATTTGGTTCATGCAGATCCCCAACTTTTCAGTCTCATTACCAGAACAATATATGAGCCAGAGATCACCGCCAGTTCTCCCGGTCATTAACAGCGAGCGAAAACTTTTTTGATAGATAGATGAGAAAGCATGTGACCGATGTGTGCGCAGGCTAGCTGATTGCTGAACATTGAACACTGCCCGAGCAACGTCCAAACACAGATCGACAGTAATCATTGTGGGTCAGCGTCAGCCATGGCAGCCGCAGCGCGAGTATGCGAGTATGACGGCAAAGATTACTCACTGGGTGTATCGGGTGATTTCGCCTACGCGAACAATATTGACGTCTGGCCTTTGGTAAGCACATGTAGGCGGTGGAATTTGATCCTTTTGCAATAATAATTAATAGTTCGGCGGTTGAAATTCGCGAGTAGCTTCATATGCAGTAGGGAACATAGTCAAGTAAAAGGGAAGAGCATCAAGCAGGCTGGATTTTCGGTCGCCTCTATGTCAATATTCCTAACATCTTACTAGCTGCTATGTTTCACTTACGAGGGTGATTTGCAGCGCTTCTGTATCATATCAACATATTTTTTAAGTCAAAAAAGTGCGTAATAAAATCTGAGCGTTGCGACTGAAGCATCTTCAAAAAGTGTTCTTATTGAAGATACTTGCAAATTTTCTCTAATCTGGCACAATGCAACGTCGAATTTATAATGGATTTATTTAATTTAAGCAGCTGTCCAAATCCTTTCGAATTTTAGTTCGTCTCTCAGTTTTCAGTTTCTATAATGGCAGCTGCTGTTAGTGTAAGCCCAAAGCCTGCCTCGCTGCTCGCATCTTACAAGCAATTTTATTAATCTTATGCAATTATGTTCGGTAAAGTTATATTAGGTTCAAATTTGATCATTGTCCGGAAGGAAGACCAACGAGAAAAATATGTCCTTTGCAGCCTATGACCGCACTAATACCAACTGCTTTTGTACCCGTAGTCAGATGCGTGTGTAATAGCCTTGGGAAAATTATGAAAATTCATACAGCAGAGCGTTTATACGTTTGTTTTAACATTTAAATATTTTATATTCAGCTTCGACTGTTCATCTCTGCTCAGACACCAAGGGGTTGAAGCTCAGCAAACTTTGTAGCGCCAGCAATGCCTTCGTAAATACACATTTTCTGGAGGAATAGTAGATTGAAACCAGGACTGGATCGCATTCAGCTTGTGCCTGTTCTTGCAAATTTTTATGAGAAGTTAATGGCACTGGATATAATGGGCTATACGCTTGGTATGATATGCCTCTATAAATTTCAGGCGCAATCGATGACCACTTTTGTCTTAGCATCTCAGTTTGAGCGGCAAGGTTAATAATCTCTCTTTTCAGTTCTTTATTTGTAAGTTTTAGCTCAAGAGCAAAAGTATCAACCGCAGTTCTTCCATCCATGGGAAAGGGGAGAAAGGAAAAGCAGGCGGGGTAAAAGTGCGCAGTTCTCTCTGTCTCATATAGATCTGCTCAGTTTATCCATACGGTTTCGAGTAATTTATCTCTATCTTCTTAGAGTCTTATCTGCTTAGCTCGCAATGTATAAATCTTTAACACTGAATTTAATATGTGTGCGTTTAATGAACTTGTCTAGTCACTCTACTAAGCCGTTGCAAAGTGATGTAATTTTTTGAGAACCATTTCCCCTCCCATTAACCAAAAAAATGTTGCGCCCATGATAAAATGATGCTTATTTTTAAAATTTCACATGTGCATTTTATTACCAAACTGTATAATTTCATAACTGGCAAATATTCAATGTTTAACAGTCAATCGCGCCAATAAAACCAAGTAAAACATTCATCTAATCGCAATGGGGCAATAATTAACAGCATTCAATTCAAATAATCAAAACATAATTCTGTTCATAGAAATCTTATCACTTTGATTTTAAGCGCGATTACTCTCCCTCACTTTCTTCACAGGCAGCATATTTTTTGTAATTATGTCAGCTACAATTTCCGCATGCATGGTAACCCTTCTTATATCTGACGTGAGCAGGACGACACCTCTGGTTAGCTCGCCGATTGCAAACATTCGATTGTTTTCTTTGCCTTCCTTATCCAAAACATGAAAACTTTCTGGAGCGACCGAAATGCCGCCCATTGGATGCGCTACGATCAAACCCTGCTCGCACATATTTCTGTAGACGGGCAGCGAGCTGATATCGTAGCCTGCGCCAGTCGCGTTGAAGAGCTGGCTTGTTG
>NIUQ01000775.1:0-40763 GCA_002796945.1 Plectus sambesii
AGTCGCTGCACTGACCAGTCGTTGTAGTTGCTGCTGGCAGTGAGCATCCCACTTCTTCAAAAAACAAAAATAAGCATTTGAAACACGCTGCGTCAATCACTGGAAAACATCAGGTGGAGCAGCTTACTCAAAATACCCGACTTGCACAAGTTCAGGTTCGCCAGACGATGCTACCTTCGTCTTTGAGCGCAGCGTCTTTGTTGTCCGCTATATTAGTGATATAGCCCATGCAGGATCGAAATCGAAATGAACGCACTCCAGGGGTGCTCAAGTTTTACAGTTAAATACGACACTGATCAACTTGAACATGTTACTCACTGAAATGATACAAAAATATAAGTGTGAATAGTGGAATGATCATACAGAAGAAAAGAGATCAACTGAGAATAGCTGATTCAAGATTTATTGGTGTTGATGAGGCGGAGGGGAGGTAGTCTCTGAAGTACCGATCGTTCCTTTGTAGAACAATTTCTTCCAGAGAGCGCAGAACTAAATGAGATTCAGTTTAAAATTAAAATTGATAAGCTAGATTTTTGCAGTTTTAGACAGTGACAACAAACGGCAGCGACGTTGAAATTGCCGGGTGATGTCTCAGTGACCAGCCATTCTCCTCGCTTACCGTTCTGATCGGTTCTTCTCCTTGTCCTATCGTCGATGACGGCCTGCCCGCTGATGACCCTTGTAGTGTGTCAGCCTGTGCAATAACCTGCAACAGTAACCAGCTTGTTTCACAACCTCGATATATGGAGATGGATTGCAATAGTTCTCAATTCACTCTCCTTTAACCGCTTAAAAATAATGTCGATCACTTCTTCAGTTTAAACTTCTGCTTCTAGTCTTGAGTTAGGGCTGCTATTCCCTATTCATTTATTAAATATTTTTCACCTTTTTCTTGTGAGGACTGGATATGTTAGTAACTTTAAAGTAGAGACAACTCAAAAAGGCGCAACCAAGAATATCAAGTAATCTCAAAAATGAGCGGATCCTTTCGTTTTGCGCTTCAAAATCGAGGTGGCGTAAAACTGCCTGATACTGGATACAAGTTGGGTTGGTCCCGTGGCGAATTTCTGCGCTCACATTTGATAGTAGCAAATTACATTTATAGTCTCTAAAAGAGAGAAAACCGCGCGCGACGATTGTTTATCCGCTGATAGAAAGAAGCAAATCTTCCGATTCGTCATGGTCGAGTTTAAAGAAGTCGAAGGTTATGATAGTCTCAAGAGCGAGCTGAAGTCGCTGGAGAAATCGGACAAGCCGGTATTCGTACTATTCACTGGTTCGAAAGATTCGTCTGGCAAGAGTTGGTGCCCGGACTGCGTCACAGGTAAGCGCTGAATGTGTCTGCTCGAATTTTGCATCAATGGAAAGAAGAATGAGTGATGCTGAATGGAAACTCTTGCGCAAGATATAAAGCGAGTGTTATAATACACTATTTAACCGGGTTATCCGTTCGTATTGTGTCATCGTGAAATGCACGCGACTCGATTGATTGATTGACCTTTTCTTAAAAAGCATTTAGATATGTTTCAACATTAAAGATAGCTGCGCGTAATTTATGAGGATGATAATCCTCAGGCTGACGAAACATTTCAATGTTGTTCAATGTCTATTGGCTGTTGTTTGTAATGTAGAAAAAATGTATAAAGCGTGCTTTCCTTTCTAGCCGATCCTGTTGTGCATGCAAGTGTCAAGGAAAAGTTGTCCGAAGGAGTATTTATCACTTGCCAAGTCGGACCGCGCGATTTGTAAGTGACTGATCACTGCGCTTCAAAGGTCATAAAGGATCGAAATACCAATTTGAACTAATGAGTGTTTTTGCGTAATTAATCAAGCAGATTTCATAATTCACACCTAATGCTAAAGTGGTTTTTAAATTGTCAAAAATAGCGTGTATTAGTAATGACGCCATTTTGCGCAGACGATAGTTTGAAATGGGCGTTTTTAAGGCCTTATTTGGATCATGTTGTGAATAAAAGTCGAAGAGTCAACTTCAGGCTTCGTTTAAGCACGATTGCCTCATGCTCTTTAAGGCCGTTTTAACGACATAAAAGGCGTTTAGCAAAATGAGTGAAAAAATTTTAACTGGTCGATGACGTAATATTCGCTAACATTTTGCGCTTGCGAGTGTGTAATATTTTTTGTGAATATTTCTAACATTTCAGCTGGAAGAATCAGTCGAACCCCTTTCGCACAGATTCCAAACTGAAGATTACCGCTGTTCCAACGCTCATTCACTGGGGACAGGTGAAGTTTAATGGCTGTTCTTGTTGATCGATGTTGTAATGCATTCATTGATTTTTAGAGCAATCGCCTCGTCGAGGAACAGCTCTTCAAACGCGATATGGTGGATATGCTGTTCGAAGATTAAAACTTGGGCTCAGGTCTAACTGCGACTATAGAGGCGTCAAGTGCTCGCCAACCGTCGGTGTTATTGCCTGCGATTATTCTTGTTAGTCATTTCCTTTTGGCCAGCCTCTTGAGATTCCGCACGAGTGCTACGTTTCTTATTGTGCCTTTATTTTGTATCTGTCGAGAGTTCAACTTACATTCCACTTGAATATGTTTTGTGAATTGCACTTGAAATATTCGTTTATTAAGCATTAAAATTTACTATCATCAAAGTCTTATGTGCGCCCATATATCACGAGCAACAAGTAGATTAGACAACTTTGCATAATTGAGATCATGGATGAGCACTTTTCAATGGATGACCCGATGAATAAGTACAATATTTCTATTGAGAATATTCATCTCAGTAAGAATTATTGTGCAAAGACTGCATTGTAGACTATCAAAGTTTCAGACGAAAAGACATACTGAGCGCGTTGAAATTCAGTTTCTCGCTGAATATTGATCATACCATTCGGTAGTTATCAATTACTTGATAGCGTTTTTCAAATAGAAGCGAACAGTACGCAAGAAACACCAGTAAATTAGAAGCGCAATATTTTGGGCTGAGCAGTTGTCTGCCCCTTCTTCGGCTGACAGAAGCAGGCGCGCATGGTCACTTCGCCGACTGTCTGGCAGAAGCAGCTGTTCACTTTGCGCTGTTCATCCTTGGAGCACAGCTCGCGGCAGGTGGCCATCAGGCAGCGGTCGAGACTGGGGAAGTCGCAAGGTAGCATGAGCTGCTTGCTGCACGGCGCTGAACAGTGCCCTCTTCCCGCCGCTCTCGTCTGCCGCGTTATTGTTGTCCTGCAACGATTGGCGTAGTACCCTAATGAATTAATCTTTAAAGTGAAACTGCGTATTTAGCTCTTCTCCAGTTCGTAAACGCTTTGGCGTTTCAGCGTGAAATCGCAAAATTTGCTTAACCAGAATACAATTTGTTCTCTTTCGCTACGGCTTCAAGCTGCGGCGGCGTCATCATCCTATCGTTGCAGTCTTCATCACTGACAGCAAAACGAGGCAGTAAATTCTTGTGAAAAAGATATTCGAAGAATGAGCAACGAACTTATTTAAATGGAAGCAGTGAAGCATAAAAGTGGTTGTCAAAAATACCAGTGATCCATATGGCCAGTTAGTCCCGTGCCATCAGCAGTCCATTCGACGGCGACGGCGGCAGAAAGGAGACCAAGACAAATGAGCAGCATTGGGAAGACAGCCATAATTGGGCGCTAGGTGCGATAGACAAGGCGGCGTTGCGTGCGCGGCGGAGGAGGATCTTGATAACTGACGACTGCGCAATAATGGCGCGTGCGACCAAGGCCCGGCGGAGACGCCGACCATACCCGACCGGTTCGGCATCCGCCATCGTCGGCCCCCCGGCGACTCGCGCCACCGCGGGCAAGCAAGAAGAGTCTTCTACTCTTCATGACGACTGCTTCGAACTGGTTGTTACGAGTCGTTTGTCGCAGATCACAAAGAGTCGTGAACAATTGGCGTTTTCTCTTTTATAGAAAAAGTTTCACTAAAGAAAGAGTGTCACTAGAGAGCATTTGGCTCAACCATCAAGGTACGCATGTTTTTCGAAAGCTTTGACCTTCAAACAAAGCCGAGCCTTTAGTCCAAGTCCAAGCGTTCCAGGAAGATTCGTTGAATATCGAGGCGTGAGCTCTTTTTATGCTCTCCTTTATACATTAACCTTTTCGGTTGTCATCATAATCATTTTAAAAATCCTTTTATTTCACGCGATATCTTACTTCTTAATTACAGCCTACGGGAAATTACTGCCATAACTATATTATTACATCGCTATAAGAGTTTAAGTAGATACTGTGATTTGGAGGAATTCAAGTAAATGCAGTGTTCAAACGCTTCAATGTCTAATCACCCGGATGAATGCTTTGCAAATAGTCTACAATTTTGACGATAGGAGTGATAAGGGTCATAATCTATGATTGGAAGGGAGCATCAAGGCAAAACTTCAACGCCAAAGTTAAGCCCCGTACGTTGGGATTCATAAAGTAAACTGAAAACACATTTGAGTGGGCGATCGGTCGACAGGCCTGCTGAAAGCAGTTTGGCCCGTTCGTGGATGGCGCCGGCTATCATCGATGGCGTCTCGGGTCGGTCGTCATTCTTCTCAGGGGGCAAATCACCACCGTTCGACTCACCGACCACATCTGAAGCTACCGCTGAACGCGCTCGGCAACTGCCGGCTGCGGCGGCGACTTATTTTTACTGCTGACCGCAGCTGGGAGCGGACGACGCCCCGCTTGCGGCCGCCGCTGCCCTCCCATCCCCATTCCGACGCGATTCGGTGCGCTGTTTGGTATCCGAACCGTGCCTCACAGTCACAATTACGTGCGTAGGATGTTTTGCTTTCGGTGCTTAAGCCTGAACCTAAGCCTAAGCCTTAAGGAATACAAATGCTCCTTAATCCCAATGACTGCATTATGATGTTGCCGCCATCGAAACGAAGCGCACGTCAATCCTCGTAATTATTCAGAACGTGCGTCCCTAAGTCTACTAGAAGTCTTAATTACGCCTTCTTTAGTTGCTTATGCACTCTTTTATGCGTAGAACATAAGCAGTACAGTAGGACATAATTTGTATATTTTTCGAGAGATATGTCCAAGTAATCTTAAAGCAAAGCGGAGCATCATAAAACTTAAGCGATGTTGACAATAGTTGCGCAACAGAACCATTTTGATTCTGTAGAGTACTATGTTGGCAGAAGGAGGAGGAGGAGGAGGTTCTTTCCGTCCGCCGTGCGCTCGTCGAGGGCGGGCGGGCGGGCGCGCGCGCGCGATGGGGCTTCTGCTATTCCGTGGACGTCGCCGTCGTCGGCCGTCCTTGGCCGATTAGGAAACCACGACGATGTGCGCGCGTCGGATTTCCAGCCGCGCTTCAGCTCGTCGCCGTCGCACATGCCGACCGACGACGAGAAGCTCGGACGGCCGGTCGAGTATGAGAAGAGAGGGGGAGAGAGGGGCGAGTGAGAGCGCGAGAGGAAGCCGCTTCGATCGACCATGTTCGTTCACGTTCGTTCACCAACGACTGTTGCCGTAGTCCCTCTGTTGGGCGGCGTCGGTCGCGGCGGCCACTGCGTCAGTCACGGTCGCACAAAGCCAGCGATTGTCACCGCGCTAAGCCGGCTCTCCGCTTCCCCACCCCTCCCCCACTCCCATCACGCTCTCGCCGCCTTCGTCGTCGCCATCGAACGCTCTCTCTACTGTGTTTGCACGCTCTATGCTCTCTTCTCGTTCGTCGTCCGCGACCACCCTCTGTTGATGCAAGAAGAAGAACACGTTGATGCGCGCCGCGCGCGCCTAGCGCTGATTCGGCGCCACAAGCGATCGGCGCACTGAACGCGATGTGCAGGCGTAAACGCAATGATGCGGCCAATCAGCCTGATTTCCCGCCGTCGAGTCGTCGATCGCCGCTCGGCGACATCCGCGGCCGGCCATTGTTGCTGGCGGGAAGAAGCAGCGGCTTGTTCACCTGCGCTGCCTCCCACAGGTCGTATATGTCTCTCTCTCTCACTCTCTCTCTCTCTGTGTCTCGCTCGCGCTCTCGCTCTCTCTCTCTCTCTCGCTGTCTTTCTCTGTCTCCCCCCCTCTCTCCTCTCTCTCCCTCTCTCTGTCGTCGGTCAGTCTTCGCCGCGCTGAATGCGACATTTATACTTGGTGCTAGTAGAGGGAACGACGAAGGGACTGAAGCCGGAATGAATGAGCATTTTCCACTCAGAGAGATGCCGAAGCTCGTCTAATAGGGACGGAATAATAATTTGCTAAAGTCGAAATATCGACGGAGACGCTTTTCTCGTTTGGAAGGACGCGTCAACTTTCTGCTCCCCATGCCGGGGGCCGCTACTGAAGTCAAATTAAGATCCGATCAGATGATGATGCCAGGTGGGCCTTGGGCCTCAGCGGGTGCAGCTTGGGGCTGCGCGCACCGTGCGGTAGCAATGGAGCGCGGCGCGCGCGATCGTGTTAATCGGATGCGATGAGACTGCGCCACCCGCCGTCTCCCCCGTCGAGAGATCAATAGCGACCGATTTGGTTGGACGACGCGGCGGCCGGCGAGTGAGCCGGCTCGCTCTCTCTGGCCGCCGCTGCGGCTGCCGGTAGTGCTATTCGACCGGTCGGCCGCCCGCCACTGGGCCAATGCTTGTTGGACGCGAAGCCGAACGGCGATGTCGACGCATGCAAATTGAGGCTTAGTGCGCTGATCAACGAGCCTTGACGGCGGCGGGTCGTCGGCTATTCTGAATGAGCGCGTGCGACGGCTACGAGCGATAGTGCGCGGCGACAGGATGCGATGGTGGCATTCCATTGCCGACCGCGGACAGCTAAGCTGCCGCTTCTACGGCGCGCCGCGCGGGCAGTAGATATCAGCAACGGGCGCTTCTCTTCCCATGCAATATTCAGGTATCCGAAATAGTAAGCACCATTTTGAAACGACTGAATAGGCATTAAAAATATATGACCCGTCGTAAAATGAGATGTTTCGGGAAATTAATGTTGCGCTGAATGGTGCAGGCTTTTCGCATGAAGGAGACTCGTAAAAGAGATGCATCTTGAGAAAAGAACGTATAATCCGAACCGCCGGCCCATTACCATATCTGCTGCCCGCGAAGCCAACGCCATTCTCGCTGTCGCGCGGCCACTGACTAATAATCGCGACTGGGACGAATACGACCTATTCGCCCGCGCTAATTAACCCGTTGGCGCTTCGTTTCCCATACGGCGTGAGTTGTGTTGCGTGATGAAAAGTGCCGTAGTCACCGCAGGCCGCGTCGACCAAGACCTTGTCTACATCCGCCGTGTCGATATTATGTCGCCGATTGCACGACTCCCGCCGCCATCAGCCATCTGCTCCTATTGCTGACCGCCATGAGCTCCTCTGGCGGCGGTCCGTCGTCTTCCGCCGGCGCCCCGCGCTCGCCTCATCTCACACCTCAAGAGTTCAAGCAGCTACAGGAGTATGCCAGCTGTGAGTATACTCTTCTTTTTGTTCCAGGTGTTCATCAGTTTCAGCTTCAGAGGAATGAAATGCGAACTAATTTCAGCAGCTTCACTCCCACAAATCTAATTGCGATACATGCTTATATAATTTGCGTAATTACTTCCGCACTTGGTGTTATTTTGGTTAATTTGATCTTTGGGTGTCTAAATTGATTAACGCATTAATTCTGTGTCATCCTGTCTACTCGATATAAATACGACCGCAGATTTAAGTGATTCTTAGCATCCGTCCTGATGTTACACTTTGATCAATGGGACTATTAATATAATCCATTTTAGCAAATATATTTACGCGCAATAGGATAATAGTGTATTGAGCGTGTAGGGCAACCTAAATTATTTACTCAATCAAAGTTCCGCGCGAGACCGCAGGCAAATAAATATAGAGTGGCTGAGCACTTTGATGACGCAAAACGAAATTCCTCTCTGTGAATGAATGAACGAATGACTCAACTGCGCCCTCGCACCTGCTGACATCATTATTCAGACTCGACGAAGGAACTGAAGAACATGCTGCGCGAGTTCGACGAAGGCGGCGTCTTGAGCGAGTATCACTCTCCCGACGAGGTATAATACGTTCTCCGAAAACGTCCGCTCGGCATTGCAAGACAAAGTTTCGCAGATAACCGACCGTATCCACTCACTCTCGCGCAACAAGTCTGGTGTGTATGCATAATTGCTTAACTAATCATTTAACAAGAATGTAGCTTGGCACGCATGTACAAGCTTGCACGCTATTGTCAAGTGAATCTCTAAAATTGAGGTGCGGAGTTGATCGAAAAGGATACTTTTGGTCCAAATTAGTGTACCTATCGCCGTAAGTACAATCGGCGCAGATATTCGTAAAAGTAATTGGTGTAATTATTTTTTGAAGTGTAATATATGCTTAGCATCATATTCAAAGTCAGATTGACCTCATTCGTCGGAAATCTAACAACACGAACTGCCTGCATATGCTTGCCTAATGAAGGCATTGATGGCCGATCCCTCATCTAAATATACACGAGTCATCTAGACAGCAATAAAGACATTTCACACACACATATATATATATACAATATTTGTGCATGTACAACAATTATTTTGCTCTTAACAGGCAGCTACCAAAGTATTACAACGGAGAAAGCGACACCCACGGCGCCTGTTGTCATGTCGGCTCGAGAAGTGCGCAACCGCAACAAAAGCGGCGGCTCATCGGCCGATTCTTCCGACCACTCGCGACAGTCCAGTAGGAAGTCGAACCAGTCAAACGCATTGCATCCCCATACAAGTATGATCGTAGAAATTGGCGCTTTTTGATTGAGTGAACGACTGACGCGTCGAATGCTTTCATCTCGTCTCTTCTCAAGTACATTAAGCTTTTTGCATCAAACTGATGTGACTATTAAATCGATTTTGAATGGGGGGCAGTTTACTGAGCTATTTGGCTCGATTTGCAGGTGCACACGATTATTTATTGTCTAATGCTTAGACATAGGCTTATCGTATAATTTCGTTTTTTGCAGATGCACCTCCTCCCTTGGTTGTTGCCTCCGATTGTGCAGTTGACGTCGATTCGGTTAAAGTGCCCCTTAAAGATATAATTTGCTATCTATCTCTCCTCGAAGGCGGTCGACCGGAAGACAAACTCGAATGTAAGTAGATCAATCATCAAATCATTGTTTATTCATTGCTAATTCCGCAAAGTGATTGTAGTCTTTTGCGAGTACCAACGAGGGACGACTTATTACCGAATAGAGGGGCAGCGACGCTCGTGGGTGCTCGCTTAGTTACGATCGAATGTGAATGAATGATTGAAGGAAAGCGGGGGTGAGGCGCGTGTGTAGCGTCCAAGCGACGCACACACTTGTTTGATTCATCCATGAACCATCGTGGAGGCAGCATCATTTCACTCAATGCGCTGATTGACTCATCGGGCGCTGACCTAATTCAAATCATCGGGGCTCAATTTCTTCTTGCATTTAATGAGGCTCAGGCCAGTGACGTGTCGTCACTCAGTTTCATTGAGGACAAACTTGGGGTGTGTTTGCTTTGTATAGATTTAAACTTAAGCGCAGTGAGCGCTATTGGTATAAATGCTTGTCGGTGGAGTAAGTGCTATACCGATTTACCATATCCTAAAATGGATTTGAAAAATTGGAATGAAATTATTTTTTTGGAAGGAGGAGGAGTCTTTTCAAGCAGATGGTTCTTGTGTGCCGGGCAATTAGAGAGGACAAGATCGAATACTGACTTAATTTCTTCAGGAGATGGAAAGCATCATCGAGCAAATGATGACAGTAGCTCGATATTTGGAATGGGATACGATCGAACTGGAACCGGTATGTGCGGCGTTTTTTATTGATCGCCACATGTACCAGTAATTTAGTTTAAATATGCAGAATTATCTACATACTAGGAATGGGAAGCTAAACTAGTTTTCAGTTCGAAATTTTTTTCGTTTATTCGGCTGCCTGTATTCCAGCCAGATGTGAGATTGAATATATCATACTCTGCCATCGGTCAGTTAGCGCAGATGTCGAGCATGCTGCACTTTCATTGAACAAAAAGAACCTATATTGAGCATGATGTTCAAAATTTTTACTGAAGACAATTGTTTGTCTGCCATAAAAAATATCATAATTGGGCTAAGATACTCTATATTGGAGGTGGTAATTTGGATGCGATCAGGTGGGGAGGGGGAGGGGTGGAAGTATAATTTTTCCGGTTGGGCGCGTCACCACCTTCCGTAATGACCGGTAAGTTGACCACTCTCAGCGGTGGTGTGAATGAGTCGTCGGCGGGTAGCGACAACGGTGACCGGTTTGCGTGCCGATCAGCGGTGAGTTTGCGAGCGCCTACGTGTCACAACCGACGAGGCGCGCCGTTTTCGTCGCTTTCCGCGCAACCAACGGTGCTCATTTCCCTGCAGAGCAGCCAGTTCAGCGAGTAGGAAAAAAATGCGAATTTAAGTCGATATACGTAGATTGCAATGATCGTTACTGAGAAACAAAGTTTTATAAAAGATGTAAAAACCATCCCATTGTTTTCCCTAACCCGATTTGGAAATTTTAAGTTGGTGACGTCTGGCGGGGCGAAGAACTTTCTGTGTCCAGTCGTATTCGAATGTAGTAAACGATCATAACAAATTGAATTTAACGTTAAATTTAAGCTATTTAGGCGAATTTCGTGAATCGTTGATATAGTGACAATTAATGCGCCTTGCAGATTTTGCGCGATATGATGCGCGAGATCGATTTCGACGCCGACGGCGTCGTCTCGCTGGAAGAATGGAAGCGGGGAGGTCTGACCACTATACCGCTACTCGTGCTACTTGGCTTCGATACGGTAAGGTCTTCCTTCTCCGTTTGTTTGTCGATTTAACAATGCAGGGCTGAGCAATGTTTATCTTTGCGCGCGAGTAGTGCCACGGAAATTGAGTCACTTGTTTTTGTGCCAATTCAGATACGCCCAGTTTGAATAATTACTCGTGATTATAAATGATTCAAAATCTCTCTCTCTTCATATGTATGCGATGAATTTGTCGTAAAGTGGCGGCTCAGATGGCAGTATCATCAGCCCAAGACGTAGTTAGGGGGGCGGGGAAGGTGGGGGTCAGCAGAACAATAATTTATTATAGTTGTTTACAACTATAATGATGCTCACCTAAATCGCCACCTTGAACTTACTTAATGATATTTTTAGGACACCAAAGAGGATGGAACGCACATCTGGAAATTGCGTCACTTCAGCAAACCCGCCTTGTGCAACATTTGTCTTACTCTGCTCGTCGCGTGGGGCGGCAAACAGGGTCTTTCCTGCTCGCGTAAGTGTGGCTACATTTGCTCTTGTTGCCTGTAGTTGCACCCTGGACATAACTATTAATAATTGGACCGATTGAGGGGTAAATATAATCCTTTCTTCCATTTGACCTCGGACAGTTTTTGGAACTGAGAAGCTGAGCAGCCGGCGAATAACTTTTTTCATCGTTCAAAAGTCAATTTGATCACTATTGTGCCGTAAGAGATGAAAAATCCATTCCGATGTTATGCTAGCTACCGTTTTCGTTTTTCATCGGTTTCTTTCTTCAACCAGGCGCATTTTTCAGGCTACGTTTATTTGCCAGTGCTCAGAATGTCAACGTTTTGGTATGCGGCGGCGACGGTACTGTCGGATGGGTGCTTGATGCTATGGGTAAGTCAACCGTTTCCATCATATTCCTGCGAACATTGAGCCGTTGAACGATCGTGTCGTATCGATGATTCGTCTCATCATCCGCGCGTCGGAGCAGCTCGCTCAGCAATTTTTATGACGATGAACGGCAATTACTGGCCGACGGGTTGTACGGCCGGTCCAGCGCGGTGAGGGGCGGTATCGAATTGCGGAAAAAATTATGCGATGGGGAACAGTATTCAGCAATTATTACGTATTGTCTAGCAACTCAACTTTTTTACGAGACAACAGCGAGTTAATGCCGCGTACTATCTTCCATCGCATATATTTACGACAGCCCTACAGCGAATAGAGGAGGAGACGTTTATTAGATTAAAGACTCGGCAGAACTGGGAGCAGCGTAAGCTCATTTTCTTGCAGCCCTGATGCGGACTTTTTAATGCGCATGCTGACTGTCGTGGATATCAATTAGAGAAGTTGAGCCATGTCTGTCTCATTTTGAGGCTCTGAGGAATGTCGGTTGCAGTTCAGAGACGCTGCATCATGCCTGAGATAGAATGCGCGCCGCGTTGGATCGCTGATCTTTGCGTGCGTAGATGCGTCGAGAGGATACGCAATGACCGAATTAGACGGCGCCGTTCGTCCCAATTAGACGCAGTTAATGAGTATCCATTCCGCTCCGTCGCATATCCGTTCAACGCATCTACGCGTCTACACGAGTTTCGCCTATCAACGCGCGGATTAGGCACCCACGCTACAGACATTTTACAATAGAGTCTAATGGCGTTCTATACAATCGAGGGTCGATTTCAGATAAAATGAACTATGACCTGAACCGTCCGCCGGTAGCAGTGCTGCCGCTCGGGACTGGAAACGACCTCGCACGTTGCCTAAGATGGGGCGGTGGATATGAAAGCGAGGAATTGAACAAAATTTTGCACAAGATCGAAAAGTCAACTGTTGTGCAGCTGGACAGGTGGGAGATTCGATTACACCAGACCGACCCGTCGGACAAGGGCGATCCTGTACCCTACAGCATCATCAACAACTATTTTTCCATCGGAGTGGTATGGAGCTTTGTTTCACAGCAACTCGTGAGAGTATGACCGTAAGCGCTCCCCCTTGACCTACTTCCAGGAGTGGAAAAGCGGAAATATATTGATATTGAAAATAGTATGAGGCTTTTTGTATTTACATTCTCCCACCCGCCCGACTCTGCATTGATCCGACCATTCGCCATTCTTCAGGAAATTGTAACCAAAACTGAAGGGATCGTATGGGACATCCTCCTTTCGTGGGAATTTGTAGGTATTTAGTGGAAAGAAGATGGTGTTTTAAAGAATAGCAGTTGAATATTAGTACTCAGGGTAGCAGTGTATGTCACGTGAGGCATTTACAGGACGCTTCAATCGCTCATCGGTTTCACGTCATGCGCGAGAAGCATCCGGAGAAGTTCAATAGCCGAATGAAGAATAAGCTGTGGTACTTTGAGTTTGGCACAACCGAAACGTTGTCGGGCACGTGCAAAAATCTTCACGAAAATGTGGATATCCTGGTCAGTTGCGGTTTCCGCTTGCTTCTATGTCCGTCTTTGCAAGTTTTCGACTATTTGACACTCAAATCAGGGACCTATTCCATTAAGCATTTGCTAATACTAACTATGCAATTGTGTGATAAGTAGTAATTGGTCAGTTTTCTCGTTTACATCACAAATAATCGATGCCGCAGCTGCGCTTACTACGGTTGCAAAAGTTTTACGAAATTGATCTCAGGACAGAATGTCAAGATTAAAGAATGATAGCGCTATACGTACGTGCGCAGCCCTAATTTGGTGAGCAGAGCTGAAAATGCTCCAGCGGCGCTCAATTGCCTTTTATTGCATTCAACAATTATTGAATGGACTTAATGGAAGAGCACCGTCGTAGATTTGAGTGTCCTGATTGGTTGATTGAATTTGTGCTATGAAGGAAAGAAATTCGTAATCTTTTTGCATTCTGCCCTTCATAATACATGTAGACGGTACGTGAGCTCACCAGAGAGGAGGGTGGGTGTAAAAGGCGAGAGGTTTGTGAGAAAATGCCGACATAAATGTGACCTATTGGATCATTTGCAGTGCGACGGTCAGTCACTCGACCTGGGCAACGGGCCGACTATGGAAGGTATCGCGCTGCTAAACATTCCGAGCATATACGGCGGAACGAATCTGTGGGGGGATCCTTCGCGGCGAAAAAAGCGCGGCCCGAGTCTGCCTCTGGTCCTGCCGCAGATCGCCACTTCGCCCACCGAGAGTTTCTCCGATCTCAGCTCCAGCGTCCAGGATATGGGCGATCGCCTCATCGAGGTCGTCGGCCTCGAATCGGCCATGCAGGTCGGCCAGATCAAAGCCGGTGTAAGGGGCGCTCGTCGTCTCTCCCAATGCTCGTCGGTCGTCATACGGTTAGTGCACTATTTGCCTTCGGTTTAGCCATCCAGCAAAAATACACGGTTCTTACTCGCTATGGCTTCGCAGAAAATTTGATTGTAACCTTACCTAATCATTGTTCCCTATTACTTCCCGTCGCATATTCTTGCGGCAGCGCTGCTGATCTCATTCTAGAGCCGTTTTCTCGTATCACTGAAATTAATATTTATTTTATAGTGCAGCTTTAAGATAAACGCCTGAGTAGCATTATTTTTTAACCGTTCAAATCTGTTATGGCTGAGGTGCACAGAATAAAGTTTCCTCAACAATTTATGCTATTTCGGCAGAGATTCTCATGATTTTGATAAGCAGTTTTCTGGCTGCTTCTGGGTCAAAATTAAATTGGCGAACATTATGGGATCATTGCAGTATACTGAAATAGTTACTTCAGAACGCACAAACGTTTCCCTATGCAAATCGACGGCGAGCCGTGGATGCAGCCGCCGTGTACTATTCATATCACGTTCAAGAATCAGGTACCCATGCTCATCGGTAAGTCGCCTATAAATTTGCACGATTTATCATTTTACGTATTATTAGACACATTCCACATCAGAGTGGACATTTCTCTTCAAGAAAATTCAGTTAAATGCCCGATTAAATCGGGAAAGTTTTTGATTTGATATGAAAGCGTCCAGTTTGTTTTTGAAAATGTCGAGCTTAATTTGGAAAGAGTCAAATTTAAGGGGGAACTCCGGTTACCTCCAGCTGAAAGCAATGTATCGTTGATTTCTTTTCAGCTACTTATGATAAGCTGCTTATTGATAATTTAATTACAATATAAACAGATGATTCGTAGCCGGCTTGTCATAGGCAGCTGAAAATAAGATAGTGTACATTCCGCGCAGCTAGAGTTGATCGTGTCAACGGGAAATGATATAAATGGCATTCGTTGTAGCGCCGCGGCATCGCAAACGGAGTCCGTGGCACTTTCTTACTCCAAAGAAGAGGTCGGGAACGACCGTGGAAGATTGAGAAGATGAATAGTGCCGTGTCAGGCGAGTGTACGTACTGTGTACTGCCATCTATCCGCCCAAAACAAGAATCGAATCATTGGGTCACATTCCGAACGCTCATCGCACTTTTTATGAAAATCATATTCAGGCTTGACTAAAACCACCGTATACTTTGCAGCATTTCGCGTTAAAAACGGAAATTTAATGAAAGTATCACACTGCTATCTATGCATCTATTCGTTTGTAATTGTATGCATATAAGGCGACCAAATATGACGGTCGTTATTGGCGATACGATAACCAGCCTTAGTCAAGCCTGAAGTTGAATATAATGTAACAGCAACGAAATGGTTGGCTTTTTTCCGCTGCGCTGTTCTATGGGCAAATTGTATGGAACGAATTGTGCTATTTGCGCGTCTCTGCTGCTCGCACCAATTCTAGACTTGCCGTCAGATTCACTAAAGCGTTCGAATTTTTGTTTATTTCTAAGGAGGTTTATGGAACAAAAATTAACAATCAATCATCAACTACTACGCATACTAAACGTGGTAGCTCTTAACCAACACCCTCGGAGACATTCGCTGACATTAATGCAAACAATATAACAAATAATACTGCACACAAACAATAGCGCACCACGCATCCAAATGCGATGCGAAAGTTGTCGGCTCGCTCTTCTAGGCGTGAAACACTGTTATTTGACAACAGCACTCAATTATGGCACGAGTTATTTATCATGGCATAGAGCGAGGGCTGCCTCGCCTACGCGTTTTGAAAATTCGTTGAAATGTCTCCCAGGGTAGCCGAGTACTGAGCCCCAAACTACATCGAGCAAACAATTAGGCTTCGGCAGCTGCGACGTCTTCGCCGGGGTCGACGTTGTCGAAGACCTTGAGCACCTCATCGTTCTCTTCGATCAATTCGTAGAAGCGCTGAGTAAGTTTGGCGGAATTCTCGTCTAGCTGTAAGGTATTCATTGCTCTATACTCTACGTCGGCGCTCAAAACTCGCAAATTCATCTCCGTTAACTGTTGCTCCACTTGATCCACGGCATTCGCTTCGCACAATATCTGCATCAAACAATATTTTTTGGTTGATAAAAATGCCGTTCACGCCGGTTTAACGTATACGATCAGCAACGAACATTTGTAGTCCTGATGAAAAATGCTCATATTATGGTAGCTCAATTTTTTGGTAACGAATTGATGGCCGCGTTCTGCTGGAAAATATGGTACATTTCCTGACCAAAGGCGCATCAAAACTGCGCGCGAGCTATATAGACCTGCACTATAAGAAATGTAATACCAAGGTGTAGGATAAGGTCTGGAAGCGAAAAAATGACGAAAAGAAAGCACCTCAAAAGCTGGATTGCCTTCTTCGTCTTCAATAGCGGTCACTTCTTCGCAGTCGACATTAATTGCAATTTCTTCGGCCTGCTCGAGCGTGATCGCGGGTAGCGGGGCGGTCTGATCGCCGGTGGCCGGTCGATTCGCCGATATCACCACCACTCCTTTCGACTCGAACCACGAACGAACGTTGTTGTCTTGTGAGAATCGAAATCTGAAATAGAAAAACACGGGAAAATTTGAAAACAAAAAGCTGTTTTAAGTTGTGAAAGAAATGGAGAATAGAAGATAAGTAGGGAGATGATGAATGGCTCGCATCACAGCCCCTTGACCGGTCATCAAGCGCCCCACACATTGAAATCTATAATGAGAGCGCGCCTGCATGTGCTGCGGCGGCAAGTTTGAATATGAGACCCACCAAACCATTAGTAGACAATAAAGCTCAAAAAACCGCTCTTCGCGTTTTACTTTGCACACTGATTCACAGTTAACGCTTTCTTATGAAAAAAATAAGAAAAACAATAGGGGTTCTAATTACACCTACAAAAAGGCTCGACGG
This sequence comes from Plectus sambesii, assembly GCA_002796945.1. Lineage (NCBI taxonomy): Eukaryota > Metazoa > Nematoda > Chromadorea > Plectida > Plectidae > Plectus > Plectus sambesii. The sequence goes on from NIUQ01000775.1 coordinate 16,887, forward strand.
ATTTCATCGGCGACACGAATCTGGCCACATTTAGCTGATAATTATAATTACGTACAGATCATATATTATTAATTCTTGTCATAGTGCACACAAATGTAGCCAGATTCATTTCACTAGCGCGACTCTATTCAATCCCTAATTCAACGTACTGGCCAAGCTGCTTGAAGAGTTTGGAGATGAGGTTGGATGTGCGGGTCTTGCTGTCCGTTTCAATCTCGATGATAAAAAAAGAGCCGCCTGGTCCAATCACGTCCAACCAGAACTTCTTTTCTGGTCTGTTCTAAATTGGATTTGTTGAATTTCAAGTGCTAATTGAATAACGTAAATGCGTCAATGTCAATGTTACCATTAAACGTCAATGCTACCATTATGAAAGAGTGAAATTCGTTCCCGATTACATCTGACTAGAAAATACTATATTGAGTCGTGCTGAATAGTGGTTGTTCTATTTGCATCGAAGCGATGCTTCTACTTATCAGCGAAATTTTACACAAAAGAGTTAAAAAATGACTGCCTGAAGTATTTCTATTCTGTTTGTAAAGATAACAGATAGTGCTGAAAAACTTTCAAGTTACCTTTAGATTGTCCATAAATTTTTCAAACGTTTCAAATGGAAGATTTTTTTCTTTGAACTCTTGCTGCAACGCCGCCAGCCTGGAGTTGGTTTTCATATCGAATCCACCAACTAAATAATAGATTATGTTACAGTAGTCGAAGGATCCAGTCATTTCGTTTTTTTATCAATAAGAGTGAAAAAATAGCTTTTGGCCGCCATTAACGCGAAGATGTACAGGGATCTAAGCTGAACAGTTGCACTTTGTGTTGTCGTAATTCGTCACTCTTGCATCACAATTGATCAATTTTGTATTCCATTTCAGCAAATTTCCGTTCGAACTGAATGTGATAGTGACGAAATTGGATGCAGAGGTGACGAATCTTATGAGAAGTTAACAAAATTGAGTGTACAAATGATGAGTGGAACAGGATGCAAGATCCTGTTGTGGTAGATGGAACGCAAGTAGTAAAAACGTACATTTCACTGCAACTTTAATAAGGCGTCCATATCTCTGTAGAAGCATAGATCTTTTGGAATCATTCTTAGTCTTTGTAGCCTGGATATTTTGCCATTTGCTGTGACCTTTGCAGGCGGCAGCTGTCACGTGAAAAAATCTGAACGGCGTCACTGGTGCAAATGACGTCCTCGGACAGCCACTGTTGTACAATAGAACTCTAGTTGCACAGCCGAAATATCTCAGCGACATTATTAATCACCACTGAAATGGTTACTATAACCCATAAGTCGATGGTAAAAATATTTGGTCAACAGAACGTATAACGATCTCCAAGTTTGCAATCAGATATCTTAAAGTAACTATTCGTTAATGGAATTGTATGCTATAATTACCATAGTGACAAAAATTTCATTTTGCGTGATAAGATTACTTCGCCAGCAATACAAAAAATAACAGCTAATTAGCAGCTTCGAAGGCGGCAATTTAAACTGTAATCATGGTTGATAGCATTGAGTTGTTTATAAAAGGATAGTGAGCACGACTGATTGTAAAAATGACTAATTTTCTGCGTAAATTGGAAAATAGTCAGTCAATAATTTGCTATTATTTGTCAAATACGATTGAGCACTGCCAGGCCGCTTCCATTTTGGCGCATAAAATGATACATTTAGTTGACCATCTGATAAAGTAACTTGACGCAGTGGCGATAACCACGAAAAGTCCGCAGACAAAAGTGCATTCCGGAGAACAGCTGTATTTCATAACAAAGAGCAAACAAGGGAGGCAGCAAGCGAGAATAAATCACACCGATCAATTTTCATCAGGTCAAGCGCGATAATCACTGGTCAATCAATTTCCATGAGGACGCCTTTGTACTGCTCTTGAAGGGGTCCTTTGAGTTGATCGCGGGCGAGTTGTTCATAAGTCAGCAGCGACACGCCAAGCTGATCCTCTTTGGTGAACGGTTGCGCCATCTGCCGCAACCAGCGCTTGGTCAAGTTCACCGCCTCTTCTGTGCTCAGATTCATGTTTGCTGGTATTAAATGTTCTTGGATCCATTTTGGCAACTTTCCTCGTTTGTCCATACGAGAGAAACGCTGAAAAATGCGTATTGTAATTTTTAAGAGTTTGGATTGTGCAGCGAATGCCGCCGACAGCATCACGATACTTTGATTTCAGCAGTTATCGCAAATTCCAGTAAAGAAAGCAAATTTGTCATAATGAAACTGCTAAATTCAGAGTTTATCCTTGGAACACCCACTCTCAAATAAGAATGACTTCGGACAGCAATTTTGTCGCACTCGCCGATTTTAATCCTTCTATTCAACATTTACACAATTTCAGGCTGTATGAGTTGCGTCGGCAAAATCATTCAAGCAACTAACTTATAGACACAGAAAATATATCAACTGAAGCGTAAGCTACCTTGTCCGCAAAGACCATCAACCCGTAGTCAGTTTTACCACGCAGAGCGCGACCGACGCACTGCGCCGCCTGCCTCATAGCGTCGAAAGTAAGAAAGTCGTTTTCTCTGAAGAGAAAGCGCATATTGTTTCATTTGTAGCAAGAAAGAGGAAAATAAACCAACCGAATGCCAAACTGATCGCGAAGGTATTCGAGCCGCGCTCTTAGAATCTTGCTCTCCGTGTAGACGTACGGAATGCCCAACATGATCACCGCTCGTCCTGCGCGAAATAGAGGAATCATAGCGAATACCGTATACAATAGCAACCAATTTTTCAACTGCATCAATAAATAGTCCATTCAAAAATAATGAATTAGCTAAGAGTGAATTCACTAGGAAGCAACTTAATGTAAGAAAACGGCCGGCGATGTAAATAAAGGCAGCAATATATCATAAAGAGTGACTGCGAGAACGCATTTAACTTTGAGTCGAACAGTACGTCGTTAACTTACCGAGATGGTGCGAGAAGTCGATGCCTTCGCTGACTTTTCCGCGAGCGACGGACAACAAGATGGCGCCGCGGCCGTTCTCGCACGCCTTGACGTAGTTCTCCAGCGCCATGCTCGTCTCCAGAGCGTCCGTCGTCTCGATGAACAGCAGCTTGTGCTTGATGATCTCATCAATGACGCCCTCAAACGATATTCATTCGAATTTAATTTATTGCACGTGGACATCAATAAATGCGAATGAGAGCGTAAAGTTATGATTAGGAAAGATAGAGAGGGGAGAAATGCTGATAGAAGTTGATTTCATATGGCTTTTCTCATCGCGGAAATAGTAAGCTACTCCAAGTTATGCCTTAACTTGACAGAACCTTGCTTATCTATTAAGAAGATGTGATTAATAGCTAACGTATCAGGGAGTCACTTTCAAATATATTTTGAAAAATGGTAGCATCTTTCGAAAAGGAAAAACGACGCATATAAGAAGAATCTATGAGGTATTTATGTATAATGGTACATTAGCCGAATACCGGGCTTTGCATGGTTGCTCAAAGCTGTACTAACTGAATAAGAGAAACGCATTCGTACCTGCTCGTACCAAGTGGCGACTACGTTCTCCATGTACATGTAACTTGTGAAGAAGCAGACGATGCCATCGGGCACGACGGCGGCCAGCTCCAGCACCAAGTTACCGTAGTTCCGAATGACGGCCGCGTCGTCGCGCGCCTCGAATCTTGATGTCATCGCAACTTGATCGTTGCCTAAATTATGGTACATAGAGGTCGCTCAATAGTCGGCAAAATTTCTGGCAGAGAATAGGAATGCCAAAATTAATTATTGATCAATAATAGGATTAAGGAACGATGGGGCTTAAAGATAGCACGCTTGCTCAATTTCAACCCACCGATACCACATACTATCCATCTCAGAATCCCGCCGGTAGTCAATTCATACGATGTGTCGTCTATCGATCAAAGATTTCGTGCCTATTTTGCGCCATCTTACATTTCACATTCAAGATTACGGTATTAAAAATACAAATGTATGCTCGTACAGTATCCTCAATTTTTAGAAAAACGTACCTCTCGCAACAATGAGGGGCGAAATGCAGGGACGCGAGAGTGTCATGCTCAAACTGGCCATCACAGCCGGGTCGAAGTCAAGAATCTTCGGATACATTTCCAATGGAGACAGCGTCTGAAATTTCAACTTGCAATCAAAATTTCGTTTAGAGAGCTGAGAGCTATTAAATCGAGGTAACAGGGAGCAAATTCATTGAAAATAACAATTCATTGATTCACTTCATAGTGATCGCTGAATCGCGGTAAAAATGAATAAGCAGAATAAGTGCAAAGAATTTGGTTGGCTTTATCTTTCGACAACAGAGATTTCAAGAAATCGAGGTAAGATATCATATAGGACGCCGATAAATGGTTTCAAAATTGCAAAGCAGATGCGACTCCCTCATTACCTATTCTCATCCTCGAAGTAAAAATGATCAAATAGTCCATTTCATTGCACATTCCAGAATTATAAACCAAACGAACAAAATAGCGTAATCACAAACCCCTGAGGTGATGACGACCGATTGGAAGCGTTCAAAGACGGGTCTAATAGCGATGGAGGCGTCCATGCAACTGAAGTGAAGAACGGGATTGTAGACACCGGGAGTCTTGTCATCAGTGGGCTCGATGAGCAGCGTGAAGCCCTTGGCGTAAGTGCTAATAAGGGTGGCGAAGTTGGCGAGCAGAACCAGCGGGCCGAAGTCGGAAAGATCGGCGAGTTCTAGCGTTCGCGTCAAACTTGCTAGTCGCTCGGCGCAGAATCTGTAAAAACTATTCGCTCTCGTCGCCGTCGCCTGACCGGGCCTATCGAGCATTACTAGGAAAATGCCCAGTTAAACACTCCAGGAAGGTTTTTAACCTGATATATGGGTAGCCATTTGACGAGTACTGTACGGACAGAGAAAATTTATTGCACAATTTTATATTTAATTTTTAAAATTTTCATTATTGTGTTCAATAATTTTGCAAAAATTCTTTTACGAAATAAAATTTTAGTTAGATCAAGACACGTGTTAGTAACTTAAAAATGAAGTCACAATTTTCGCGCTTCCAGTATCAATTCGACTGGACTTTCACTCTAACAAGTATTACCGACTGTTAGAAAGCGGCAATTAAACGGCGAACAAAGCATATTATAACGCCCAATGTAGCAAGAATAACGTAGAAATTCAGTTTACAAGTTGCACAAGGACAGGAACATTAATCAGCAAACGCTTTGCGAAGGAAAATGTTTGCATGAATTGCCCGAGCATCAGGGTATATAGAGCGTACAGTACCTGAGTGGCTTCCGATCGATAGCCATTCGTGCCTGAATGTCGCGAAGAAAAGCGGCCGGCGACTCGACCAACACCGACGGGGTGCGCATGCGATGTCTAACGTATTCGAGTACGCGTCGCATGAACACTACAAAATGTTCCGCCGTTCGAATCGTCCCCGGGATCGCCTCTTGCAAAATCGCATCCGGCAACACTATAAACACAACGAAAGCAATATAGAGAATTTCGACAATTATAAACTGAATTTTATAGGGGAAATTTTTCACTGAGTAACGGCAAAACAGTCTATTCTTAGACTTTCCTTGACGTGCTGCGTGCTAAAGATAGGCTAAATTTGGCGTTCTACGGTACTCAGTCTCGACGCTCGTTACTGATCGAAAAATTTCCCCTATACATAGTCTTGTTATTTATTCATCAGTAAAGTAATAAAGCGATAAGGTCCACGCCTAAAACTCAACTACCAAACACAAATGACTCTGTCAACCTATCCTTTCCCTTTTATTTCTTTGACATTTAACGCTGCCTACCATTTAACCATTTAGTTTAACACATATCTTTGTGACTTTGAGTCGAAGAACATCGAAACACTAGTTTCCATTTCAAATTCGATAAAAAAAGTGAGCAAACAAATTCAGAGCGCTTGGAAGAAAGAAGGGCGGCAGAGTTTAAGGACCAAAGAGAGCAACAGGACAAACCAGGATTGGCAAGAATTCGATCAGTTTCGCGATTTCGCTGCGCCTCCCTCAGCCCCTCCACCATCCGCTCGTACTCCGTCTGTAGTCGATCCGCATTGGTCTCTTTTAATCTGAATTGAGTAATTACTTGCATTAGGATTACTTCTTTATAGACTAAAGACGAAAATCACTGACTTTCTCACATAGTCCCCTAGCGTATCCAAGTTCTGCGAACATCGATCAATAGTTCTTTTCGTAATTGTGACGCTCATAGATTCGATGCAGACGTTATCTGAAAGTAGCAATATTCGTTATTATGTATACACGCACCATTAGCTTACTTCTGAAGAGGCGTTGAACGCGCCAAATAATCCAATTATGGGCGCATGGTCAAGAGGGAGTTTAATAGGATAGGAATTCGGGAGTCAAGGTCTTTCTCTCATTTGATTTGTTCGGCTTATCATCACTATCTACTGATATTAATATTAAATAGAGGAAACTGTTTTTCGCAAGAAGTATAAAACATAATGCACAATAATATCTATACAAAGTGAAACAATTTTTAACAAAAGTAAGTAAGCGGTGTAGTAGTACTGAATACAAACTGGAACAGACAAACTAAAACTGGAATTACAAAGAGAAAATCAGACCGATATTGTGCGCTTCATCAAAGACGACGCAAGCGCGTCGAGTGAGATCTTTGGAAATGAGCTCGGCGATTTTCGGGTCGAGAATGTAATGATATGAGTAGATAATGATTTGCGCTCTCTGCACAGCGGCGCGAGCCACAAAATACGGACACCAGCCCTTTTTCCGCCCGTATGCTTTCAAATCGTCCTGCAATCGAACGGTTTTAAAGTCGAACACTTTAAATATTATGACAAGGTCCTATTTCATGAGAGCAAAATGAAATCGGAATGGGCGGAGTCCAATAAAAATCGTTGTCACTTAGGGGCAACTGCCAGTCATTTTGGGGTTTGCCTACTTTCCTTTTGCTTTTATTTTATTTTCGTGGAACTCTACTCAGGATTAGAAGACTCGGCAGAGTACTTGGGATTTCAAAATGATATGAAATAAAAATGGCCACGACAATTCCAACTACTAAGTTACCCGGCCGATAATGTCCTACCACCTTTACTCAACCAACGATTTTGTCGCGTCGTTGTTATATGATACATGTAATGATTCACTGCATGTAGATTAGAGCTATTTTATATCGCGGAAGCGACATCAGCAAAGCTATCTTCCCCATAATGTGCATTCTCAAATTTTCTGCCAATCAAAGCACATTCAGCAAGATGTACCGTAATCGCAGATTTAGGTGGTACTTGCAAGCTAAATTTTTCGCGCTGAGAGAAAAAACGATAGCGTTAGAGCGTCCAAATACGTAGCTATACCTGCTTCGTAGGGAAATTAATACGAAGTCTTTTTAAACAAATCCATATAAAGCATTTGAATATAAAGTATTGTAACGCATTTGAACTCTGGCGGCAAGGAGCAAATTGCAAACCAGATTGTAGACGCCGTCAGGGAGAAGAACATCGCGGCCGTCGGCGTCAAATGCCTCGAAGTAGTCGCAGCAAGGGATGGAGGGGTCGAGACGTCGGCGCGCACGAACGAAACTCGCTGTCAACTGCTGACACTTTCCGTCCACCACCTTTCCCAAACGCTCCGCAGACACTTCCGGATGGATGCACATATTCTTTCTCGCCGAAAGTGCCAACGCCAACATTTCCGGCGCCGCCTGTAAAGCCATTCTTACTCATTACACTCGCAATACCTTCTACCGTCAGGGGAAAAGGGTGTTGTGTTCTTACAACGATTAGGTTCAAGTGGAAACGCAGCAGGTCCTGCTAACTCATCGTTTCCATTTTGTTTCTTTCATATTTTCACATTTAACATTCCAACACTTACAATTCAGTTGGTGTTTATAGCTGTCTCTACTGACAGAGTAAAAAGTGAGATGAATCAACGTCAACCAATGGAATTATAAAAGACATACATAACTGATAAAAGTATGAATGTTATGTAACATATATAATAGCACAATCCGTGGCCAGTCGCCAAGTCGGTTCATATTATCTCAGTTCCATTTTGGCAAAAAACTTGCTTTGCAGCCGAGTTCTTATACATATGCTAAATATACATATATTACGATATGCAAAGTTTAGTGATTATTTCAAATTCATCCGTTTTTAATGCAGGCTAGATCAATAACAGCTTTAAATGTCTTAGACATCAAATATATTTTAAATATTGTACACGCGTGCAGGTAACGCTTATTTTAAACAATTACCAACAATGCATTCATAGATTATTTCACTTTTGCGTTGCGAAATTCACAACTTTTTGAATTACGTTCGGCACCTAAACGATAGAAGCTGCCTATGATCCAAGAGTTAAACCAAAAGAAATCAAGCGTTTCTCGATCTACTTAATGATTCGAAGAGAAAAATATCTGGCATTACTTACAATCCAGCAAGTTAAGAAAACTACCAACATTAATGGCTGAAAGCAAAGAAACGTACGCCATTCTGTTCAGAATAGTAATTGAAGAGATTTCGCAGCTCTTCAACGCATTTTTGAATTTCTGGAATGGTTCGCGAACAATAGACCAGCTTCTCCAAGCGATCCGGAAAACGCAGCATGTACGCCAGTACCAATGACAAGAGCGATACTGTCTTGCCAGTACCCGATGGCATCTCCAGCAGACAATGGCCCTGAAAAATTTCCTTCTTACTAAAAAGAATACATCACATCAATAACGTCAAATTTAGTACAACAGTTGGTAACAGGCAAAAATACTTCTCCAATTTCATAAGAGAACGACTCGCAGTATTTGTAACTAATCTAAGACTCCAAATATTCATTTTCTGAAAGCAATGGAGTACTCTGGTCTGTGATTTGTGAAGCGAATGCAAAATGGTGCTGCGAAATAAGCTGTGATCCAGCTCGCTTTGGGAAGCGAGAATATAATTTCCTTATTCACCATACTTGAGCATCGAGCGTTTTCTTCAGTTCCGTCATGTACAGCACTTGTTCCGGATAGACATACTCGTAGGGCCAATACACTTCGAGACCATCAATATTGATTCTAAAACAGTATGCAATGGACTTCAGTAATATCATATATTTCAGGTCGTATGTCCCAACTTCGATATTGACTGAGGAATACTATTGCAATAAGGGGAGTACTGAATAGTGAGAGTTGTTGCGAGTCGCTCACTGCTCCGATTAAGGGCGCTCCCCACTAATCGCTCTCGGCCGCAACAAGTATCAGAAGCGATTCTCGATAACTTTTTTCATGCACATCCGAAAGGAAGGCACGCAATAGCAATCAAACAATTGTCCATCACTTACTTCATTCTCTACTCCTTGTTTGAAGAGATTCGTGCCTTTTTTCGTTTTTCTTTCCAGCTCAATTTCCTTCTGTCAATCTACGGCGCTATAAGATGTGTCATTCCATGAATCACTCACCAATCTGACCTTGAGTAATAACACAAAAATGTAAAGAGCACTTTTACTGCGCAAAATCTTCCGTTTTTCCGAGAACAAAACGAATAAGTTGGCAAAGCAGCTGTAAACCGTAGCATATGTAGCGTAATGCGCAGTACTGCACACACTTATGCAGATGTTCAGGTGAGTTAATCGCGGGATTTTTGATTCGAGTTTTGCCAATGTCACTGTGCTTACACGAAACTTATATTTCCACTGCAAACGTTTCGCTGACAAGCAATCATTCGGTTGGGTTTGTTTTGGAATGTACAAATACTTGAACACATGCTTTCAAAATTGTTGAGCAGATGTCATGCGACAAGAAGAGTGCAAACTACGTCTTAAAGTTGTTATTGAATCATTATATATATTGTTCGACTTTAATTTCCCCATTTTTGTGCAAAATTCACTTCATTTATCATATGAAATGCAAAATTTTGTACAAAGCAAAAGTGATTGAACTGGCTTTGACGTGTTCAGCACGGATTTATTCGGTATACCTTGATAAAATCTGGCAAAATGTCGAAATCAAAGCGACGATTCAAGCGATCTAATTCTACTCAGTGTTAAGCTGCTGCACGATATTGTACTATTCTTCCCAAAAATGTTTTGCAAAGCATCTCCTAACTATCTGATTGCTTTATGTTTAAAAATTGTGGCAGTACACTTCTCTTGTCTGCTTCTTCGAGTTGCTTTGGACAGGAAAGATTTCGGTCTGGGCCTTTGTCAGCGCCTAGTATTGTTCGTGGCTGGATACATTTGCGCGAACATCTTCGCCAGCTAAGAAGAGTCTATCTTTGGAATATTTCAATGTCATTTCATTAGCAATTTTTAGTGGAAACTATGCCTTGTTAGGAGGTATGAGACGATACTTTTAAACAGGCAGCAAATCGTCTTCCTGCGCCAACTCCCATTTCAGCGAGCATGAAAGCTGATAAACGAATTGTAAACTAAACCATTCACTTTCATAAGAGAGGCTTTTCTTTTCGTAATAGGCTACCGTTGCCTCGAAAGGGCCATTGAAATATCTTCGACGTATTGATGTATCATCAGCGGAAGTCAAAAATGTCCGTCTAAACCTGTTTATCTTTGCAAATTGCGACTCTGCAACTTGTGATCTTTGTTCACTGGCTGGCGCAGTTGAACTTTAATGCATAAATATTGATGCTGCTATGGCCTTTCTGAGCTAACTTTTCCCTTTCCTGTGAATGTTCTCTTGTAAATTCACTTTGATTGGGTCTGTCTATTGTCTCAGAATATTACGAAGAGGAATAGGATAAGCGGTTCGTTTTCCATTTCTTCTAAATTGCCATAAACAAAGTATTCAAAGATTAACAGTCACTTACTTGACCTCATAAATGTGCTCCATGAAACCAATAGAACTGTGCAGTAAGTTTAGCCGAAAGCGCGATTACCTAGTCAAATGTTTGTTTCGGTGGAAGAATCAGTCGATCCCCTCTCGTGCCTGTTGTGCAGTCTTAAATTTTAATGAGAAACTGGCGAACCACGAGTCTGATTTATGTTTAGCGTCATTCGAGACGTCGGGTTCGGTTGACCCAGTTGCATGTAGAGTGCGCAGGTCGTGTTCGATGCAAAATTAATTCTGAGAATTAGACACACTGCACAAGTCATCGTCGAAAGAGACGTTGTAAACTGATGTGTGTAAAAAGTGTGCACTGTACATTATCCCACTCTTCGTTATGCGAACTCTACTGTAGAGAACAACTGAATACACAATTTCATAAGCATTTGTCACGGTAAACTGACGTTCCAGTTTCAACGATTATGATTTTCAGCCAAACTCATTAGCATACAGCGTCAAATATTTTATACTTTTATAATCGATTTGATATAAACAACATATTAGGTTTATTTCGGAATTCATGCGCTCTCTTATAGACATAGAGCGGACTTCGTTGGAGTCGAAGTCCATCAGATACTTTTAACATTTTTAACCATAGAATGTGTTACAGGCCAGGCAGTGAACGTCGATCATTTGCTGAGCGCTGATTATGTGCACATAACACAAAAATCAAGTTGCACGTGAAGCGGCAGATAACAAGCATGAGCAAGTGAAATGATCTGCTATGATTAAATACTGCTCAGTTCCTCCCCAGCAAATCAAAATTTACAAAAAGCTACGAAAATCGTCTCATGTCATTAACCATGTTTTCCTATGTTCATTTAGGCGAGCGATAGCGACGGTACTTCGTCTGCTCGACTGCTCACGCGTGCTTAAATGCTCTTTTGCTAGACATATATCCTTGCTCATTCTTTGTATCTGCCGCTTCAAAACATCACAAAACATCTTAAATTCAATAGCAGAATACTATAGTGGTGGATTGCATCCGGCAGCTACGCAATCAGCGCAGGTACCGCAACAGATATCAGAGATAAGAAAATTGTTCGAACCGTCGGTTGTCATTGGATCGAAATCACCGAACTCAGGTTGCACATACGTCTTAGTGGGACCGTCCTTGTAGACTAGCGTGTATTGCCTATCAGGTAATATCCCATTAGGATCAAAAGAATCACCGATAAAAATCTTGCAGACGCCCGGAGAAGAGCAGTACGAGAAGATCCCCATCGTATTAGGATCGGCTGTGCCCAGATTCGTCGCCTCCCATTTGCCCGGCGCAGATCCCATCCAGGTACCACTGAGGCAGGCAAAACCACCAGTAGTTTCACAGGTTAGTGTTCCAACGTTTCCTCCTCCAGCTGCTATTCCGGGATCATCGGATGCCATAAAGTCAACGCAGTTTGCTGGCGCTGGAACAGTCAGGTATAATTCAGTTGAACAATGAGAACAGAGAACATGATTATTCAACGCGGATAATATGGAATTGCTAATACTGATGTGTGAATTGAATTATATCATATTTACTTTAATAAGAACATTTTTCAAGTCAAAAAGGACCTATCCATATTGATTTTACTCGGAGAATGACCCCTCCGATCTGGAAAGTGTCATGTTTGATATATTCTTATTTAAGTTGATATGGTATATTTATCTTAACCTATTCGGACACAGACGCAAATGTAAGCCTTAAATGAGTTGAAAACGCCAAAGAACATGCCTTTTGTTGACGCCGGAGACTGCTGAACCCAATCGCCAGCAATACCATTGGTCAAATGACAGAGCGCTACAGTTGCACACAGAGGTTGTGGTTGGCAAGCTGGGCATCGCGGAGCTCGCGGAGTAGCGGTTTGTGCCGGCTGCTCTATCTTAATCATATCTACCGGCACTGTCGCGAAGCATCCGTCGATTTCATCAATGAAACGATCAGCGAATAATAGCAAAATGGAGACTGTCATGAGCAAGCATATTCCGCCTTTCATGATGCACGCGTTCTTCAGCGATAAAAGTATTTTCTTCAGTCATTTATGTCGGCAGGCAAAGGAGGTCGCAGTTACTTTCTTCGACTGTTGCTCATGGAACTTGTCTATGTCACTGAACTTTGCATTTGTCGTATATCGACAGTAAAGTATTGATTAATGATTGCCAGTTATTTCACTCTTGTAATCTACTTAACAGCCGTTGGCGTCATTACGTACTACGCTTATTAGCTCATTAGCCCAGTTATGGATATTAAATTGCTATTATAACAGCTTTGCATTGGATATTTCTCCAAAAATTGTATTCACGTAAGAATGAATGTTTCAATGCAACAGTTGTTCATTTGCAACAAATAAACAGTGCCACTTCTGATTCGCTTGCAATGTCTCTTCATTTTCAGAAGGCAAGTGTTGCATTTGATGTTTAGTTTAAAGGCATGGTTGATGGTTTTCTTCTGTTCGAGCTGTGGATGCGCATTCGAGTACGGTGTCGATCAATCATTCAAGCAATTAGTTACTGCTGACTTCCGCCAACTCATGCATGGCTGCTGTGCTTGGCTTATTGCTAGGGATTGTATTATACCTCACTAATACCATCGAAACAACATTCATCGTAACATTTGACTTAACAGAGACTGACAAAAATATAACTGAAAAATAGGCAGTCATTTCCACTGTAAAAAGGACACATTCCAATACAAAGCGGACTTTCAATACAAAACAGACAAAGCGGACATTTTCTAATCAAAATGATGTGGTGTGCCCTTCTGGAATCCTAAATTTAATTCGACTGCGTTACACTACAAGTCTCCCCATGAACTTGTGCTCTGGAGTGACTTCTGTCATACGCCTATAGTGTGACGCAGAAAGGTTCCAGAAAGGCACATCCCATCTATACTCCACCGACGTGCGATACTCAATTACCAGTGCAAACAGTATGAATATCTGCAATAAAACAACGAGCAGCAGAAAATATTGATTCAGTTACTTGCAACGAGATGAGAAAATATTTTTACCCTGCAACAATAGATAAATTATTTGCATTGAACTCAAAGGAAGCAGAAACAGTTCAGTTATGCAGATACAAATACTGAGATGCTAGGGTAACCCAAAAAGTGGCCACGAGGGATGATTTCTCTAGAGACAGCAACTTAACGAAAGAAAAGCCTACAAGTCAGAAACGGTCATGTCTTTTGTAAAGTTGCGCAAGCTCCAATCGAGATTTTTAACAAGATTTTTGTTATTTCAATTGACACAGAATTCAAAATCACATTAAAAGCCTAAATTTGTGAATGTTTATAATATTTTTCACAATTAGTTTGTGATGGCTGTTGGTAGAGAGACACCAAGAGCCGGTTGAACATTCGGAGCGAAATCAAGATCCGAAGCATAAATTACGTTGCGAACATTTCTACCTATATCACCTGATTTTATCTCGCTCAATTTGTTTTTTTTTCTCTCAACGAAATAATTAATCAGAAATGAGATCGCTTGAAATATAGTGAGAAAGCTCATCCCTGCCCACACGCCGATCAGTCCGCCAGTGTCGGATATCAGATCTTCGAAGTTTACCGCCTCGTAACGCTCGATCACCTGCAAAGTACAAAGTCATTACAGACATTTCTTTGCAGGTAGCTTTTATGCGAACTATTATAAGATAAAAAGTGGGCTTAAGGAATCCGAATTTTGACATGCAAAATATTTCGTAATCAGAACACGACGAAGTTTTGTTTTGTAACTCTTTTAATTATGGATATGGGTAATTACGCTTGTACACCAGCCGCAATTAGGGGTTACTTTCATTAAAGTAGTACAATAACATTTGGTGCAATTACATATGAAGAAAGTACGGTCAGTGGCTGAAAGTGACGTCACTTTCCTGCACACGGAACTTCTGACCAACAAACTAACAAATACAGTGTATCTGATGTTGTAACATCCAAAAAGCATTAATTTTATAAAATCTGCTCAAGAGGGGAAATATTCCAGCGGGCCGAAGTACTTTACGGAAGGTTACGAAATTTCCAGCCCCTCCTCGACAAGGCCTACTCATGGGCACAATTGCATACAATATCAGCGTAGCTTTCCTTAATGATCTTAACGTGGTCACAGTATGAATATTACAATGTATTAATATATTGCAGTTATGCTATCAATCCAAAAGCAACCTTTGTCGTCAGAGAACCGAAATAAATTTCCAGCAATATGATATCCTCCATCTGCACGCGCGTTAAGTTCTTATTCTTCAGATACTCTTTCATTTGAGGCCGCTGACGACCACTGGGGAACTTTGCCATACTCACGTCAGTTTCAACAGAGCGATCATAGCATGGCATCACGCAGTTTGCGACGCATTGAACCAACTCTTCAGTATATTTATGAGCAGCCCTAAAGAATGCTTTGAATTCAAAGAATTCTTGATTAACGGAATCGTTCATTTTCCTTTAAAAAATGTCAGCCTACATACTTCTTAAATGTTCACTAGTTTTTCCACTGAGAAAAGTGAAGAATTGACAGGATAACTGGCCGAATCTGCGTCAGTGCGCAATTATTACTGACCATCGTAACAGTAAACTTACTAAGGCGCCCAGATTTTATATTGTCGAAATTTTAATTACATTTATGTTAAAAATGAAATTCATATCTTTTGTACCAATTGCCTTCAGTAATATTGTGTACTGTGCAAGAACCAGTTTATCATGCTGCAAATGAAAATCGCTCTTACTCTTGTAGCTCTTCTGGATTTGAAACATTTACTGCGAGTAGCGGTGAACAAGACATAAGCTCTTCAATCTCGCATGTCCTGAAGTGCTCACTTTGCAATAACACGACGCAATTGCATCCGCGAACAACGTTGGCAAGAGAGCATTCGAGCTGACAGTTGGTCACTGAATACTGAGAATTGTTCAGAAACCGCATCGTTGGTGCCAGTGTGCATGGTGGCTAAAAGTCGTCCATATGATAAAAATGTGTTACCATCAAATTTATTACTGCAACGCAGTCAAGGGTTTGTGTTTAGAAACTCTGTCAGTATTGCAACAATAAGAAGACAAAATTTAAACTGTAACAAGGTATATTCAGTTAATGATAATGCGTATGATGAACTATTTTGGTATCTATCTTATCGTTTCCGTAACATTTTACCCAAAAATTAATTAATTCAAAGTTCTCTTGTCGCTGCTTTAAATTCAGTATGTTTACTTCCTTATCCCATTACTTGGTCGACTAAAAAGATGCGCTCTTAACGAAATCACGATTTGGCCCTGATTTAGCACCGTAAAGGCTATTTAATAAGATGCTTACCCCTAACAAAAAGGTGTTTGGGAATCCAAATTTTAGCGTGAATATTGCAAAAATAATACTTTACTCTGAAAAGCAAACTTAAACTGTAAATGAAACCAATTTCAAACTTTATCCTCATGCTAT
Organism: Plectus sambesii; assembly: GCA_002796945.1. NCBI lineage: Eukaryota > Metazoa > Nematoda > Chromadorea > Plectida > Plectidae > Plectus > Plectus sambesii. Next base: position 33,080 of record NIUQ01000775.1, read on the forward strand.
GGTGGGTCGCCCGCACTTTTTTCACTTGAGTACTAACTGGCTATTCTTCAACAATTTATCTTTCGATGGCTGTTTGAGGACAAACTAGAAATTCACTTAACCTTGGAAATATCGTTCAGAAGTGATATATTAGTTAACTTTCTGATAGCGAAAAGATTTTTTTGATAGTGATCGGATTCGAACCAGCAACGACGAATGATACGTCCAGCTAATTAATTCACCTCTACGCCGATCACTTAAGATGTGAGAGTTTGTACAACGTATAGTGAGATGTACGTACATAAAGATGGACTGGCATGAAGTTTAATTTGCGCTGCGCCAAGAATCAATAGCGCCCATTTTCGAAAACTTATTGAGTAATAGGAAAATAAAGGATGGGCCTCTATCAAATTTATATGCTGCCAGGAAAGATTTTGGCGATATAATTACAAACGGAAACAAGGGTGGACCTTTCTGCTTCAAAAATTATGAAATCTAACTCACATCAGAGTCGAGAAAGTTAAATGGATTAAATGTCGATCGGTCTTGCAAGCGCACCGTCGACTTAACTCCACGCAAAGCGATCGATGTATGCGTGCCTGGATGCAACTTTATCCACTGCCCGATCTCAGCGTTGCCAGCATAACTAAACTGAATCACTAGTCCTTCGCTGGGGTAGTTGTTGTACAGTAGTGGTATGTAATCCCAGCTTTGAACGTCCAAAACCATTGACACACCGCCTAGGGAGCCTAAAGAAATAGATAAACTGAAAATGACAATTAATGTTATGGGCTGATCTAAGCATAACAAGAAAAGTCAAATGAAAATCTTAAAATTATTAGTGTCTTGCAGCGTCTCCGATGAAACGTATGTTGGGATACAGGAAAAAGTTGAGGAATATATGCATAAAAAGAGTAGACAGGCGGAAAATGGCTGGTGTATAAAACTGAGAACCAAGTGGTAGCCATGAGAAACTCATTAGATATAACGGACATTCACGAGTCGATTGGCGTAGCCAGGCATCATTCCCGCACAGCACTCCCGTAATTCGACTTTACTTATAACGCTTAGACTTTTTCTGAGATCAGCGCAAACCTACCTACTAGGCTTGCATTGAAGTTCAAATTGAGTCGCTGGCATCGACCAAATTCATAAGTCTGGATCGCGTCTATTTCAGTCGTTAAATTTTCGGCAGCTATTGGGTTCTCAATAAATATATCACTGAAACTTGGTCCGATTTGCTCGAATATCTTGAGGTAGGTTAAATTATGTGCTCGTCGCCATGCGCCAAACTGTTCCACAGTGCTAAAATTTTGAAGACCTTTCGGGAATATATTCATTGACTGGAATTGATGAAATAAAAAGTCGATTAAGTCCAGCGTCAGGTTGTACTTTATCGCTTTCGACCATTTTAATCGATTGATGTTGCATATGATTATTTTTGGCAATTCCGCTTGACCTGAAATAAAAATTGAATGTGACCTTTTGCGTTATATCGCATTCATTAAGAAAGCAGCATGCGCTGTTACTTCACGATAATATAAGAGACGAATTTCAGAAATCGTATAACTTTGCTGTGCATTATATTTAAGCACACTTGCGATTCTTTTGTCATCTAATTTTATTCTTCGATTTAGCTAATCATCAATATGATTGATCTCTCCGGTTATCGAGTAGCTTAAATCAGATGACCTTAAAGCGGTGGGCATCCGAAAACGAATAATGGAGAGTTTTGATCTGTCAGTATTGCTACGTAAGCATCCAAAGCGCTCAATGCGAACTACGATTGAGGCTTACTTAAATCGTTTGACGAACTACTTATGAACATTTAGAAACCAATTACTGTACATCTCTGACAAGTGGACACTGTGAGTAGTTACTTTCTTTTGACTTCAAAGTGTCGTTGCGAAACAGAAAAGTGATAAATCACAAACCGGTATCAGACGCCTTTTCCTGAATGGTCGTTATCCATTCGTGTTTCAAATAGTCGTTAGTAACGCGATATAGTTGATAAACCATCAGCATGAGGCTCAAAAATATGAGAAAGAACCATATAGCCTTGCCGATTACACTTTTTGACTTGGAATAATCCAAGAAACCGTGTGCCGTTGTTTCGCTCGCCCATTCGTCGAAGGCCGTCGCTTTTCCAGTCTTGCTCTGCATTTCACGCACTTTCGTAACTATGGCGCTATGAACTGACGAGAAGCGAGTAAAACCAACTTTATCAACGAATATTGGTGTTCAATGTAGGCGTCGTCCTACGTGGGCGTCCACTTCCAAGGTAAGTAATTAGCGTTAAATTAACTTATCATGTCGTAGCCTAGATGTCAAGCAAATATTATAAATCGAATGATGATGCATCAAAACTTTTGCTGCAAATTGATGGAACTATTAGAGTTACTTAATGATATTGCTTTTCATTTAGTCGATTAACATTACGGAGAGAAAAGCCGTTCTTGTGAAAGGCTTTTCAATTTTCAATGTTCTTTCAGCCAGTTGTAGGCCTCATTAAGCGCTCATTGCTTGGAAACCTCACTCTCCTTAATTGCGCGCCAATCGAGCGTATGAAGTACGGTTTTTCGACAGCATTACTGGCATCAACTAATTTTGTCGCTGTCTTCCTTATAATCTTTGCTGTCCCATTCCATATTTGCCCAAAAATGCCTGCAACCCCATCCTTGATTACTGGCTTAAAGCTATATGCATGACAGATCTCTTCAAATTTGCCCCACCTGCATTGGCTATATAACTTATCATGCAGATAGTGCACGTACAGTAGGTATCAAAGCATTCATGCATTGAGTAAACTTGATGCTTCCTAATTGTGCAAGGTGTATTCTGTCCTTCGATCTCAGTGGTCCGCAATGTGCGTCACAACTTGCCAAACATTCACAATTTTACATGGCACCTGCATGCTATGCTCGATAACTGAGTAGAGCGCTTTGATAGCTACGCACACTTTTACGTCGCATAGCTGCATCGCTGCATACCAGCGGGCCAAAATGATAACAATATTAATTTATTTGATTCTTTCTGAACTTCTTCTGTCGAACATCGGTAATTGTGCGGCCACGTTTAATGTACCTATCGGAAGTCAGGCGACAATCGTCGGCTATGAGTATGACAATCCAGGCGGCCTGGTATTCTATGGTATTCGATATGCACAGCCTATGACAAGTCAGAATCGCTTTGGGGTAAGAATTCTGCATTATTTAGCTATGAGTAGCGATCAAGGAATTTTCAAAAATTCCGTGATATTTGTTTTTACTTCATTATTTTAAAGTTTATAATTTATAATCTGTTATTTTCAGCCTCCGGAACGAAAAGACCCCAGCGGACAGATACTTGCTTTTCACTTTGGACCCCAATGCTTGCAAGCGGGCGCTGGTCAATTTGACGAAGACTGTCTCTACTTAAATATATACACGCCTCGGGTGAGAAAATAGCAGTATAAAAAATTGTACTGACATCGATTTTAGGTAGCAAATATTACGCACCAACACTATCCAGTATTTTTGTGGATACACGGTGGTGGATTTGTTGGCGGGTCAGGAAATTTAGAAACGGAAGGCATATTGAATAACTTGGTTAGTCGCGACCTGATCGTTGTCGGAATCAACTACCGTCTTGGTCCTTTCGGTAAGCCTTCAGCAATAAATACTAACGTGTAGTATTAGCGCGAACTTTATTTACTCATGTTATTTTTTTGTCCAATCAGCAGCTAGAGCAGATATTCAAACTTGCCTATTGTTCATGTCTCCAGACGATTACTCATTCGTCCATACCGAAACAAGACGAGCACGCTAATTCTTCCGCGTGTGGCGAAAAAATCAATAAATTTCGCTATCCACATGAAGTACCGTACTTGTTGTTAGGTACAGACCGTACAAATTGTAGATTTTTTGCCGAGCGCGCTAGGCTGTAGGCTTTGTGCACAAGTCTAGTTTGATAGGGCGTGTAATAGTTTATTCTCGACTCGGCACTTTGACAACTCGCAAATTTGCATAAATGCAATCAATATTTTCAATCATTAACATAGGCTTCTTCTCAACTCGCGATTCAACTATCCCGGGCAATGTGGGATTGCTGGATCAAATCGAAGCTATCAACTGGGTGAAACGGTACATTTCTTACTTTGGAGGCGACCCGAACAGCATCACGATTGGCGGTGAAAGCGCTGGCGCGATGTCTGTCTCGCTACTCACACTTTCGCCGGTCAGCCAGCGTATGCAAATTTATATCTCGTTGTGTGGCCAGAGTCGAAGCTGAAAGAATTTTCAGATTTATTCAAACAGGCACTGCTCGAAAGCGGCAGCGGATTTAGCGCCGGCTATTTCTCAAGCTCCGAACTGCCGAGCGACGCTAGCAAATCGGCGGCGATTTATCTGCAATGCATCACAGCCGAGCAATGGGATCGACACGATCCAGCTCTGATGTCGCAAATGGTGCAATGTTTACGATCGAAGAAGGCTACTGACGTTCTCAACGCGCACAAGTTGGGACGTTTTCTTCCGGTCGTCGACGGACCGGGAGGAGTAATTCCGCAGCGATTGGAAGTGCTTGCGCAACATCGTCCCCCGATACCGATTCTTACGGGCAATAACCAAGCCGAGTATTTATTCTGGCGTCAGTTTCTTCTATCATTTTAAGGCTGAACTTGGCTGTATTGTTTGATAGAACGACATTTGAACCACCCGCTCGCTATTCACAAGCCTGTTTCATAAATCAATCTCAACACTCAATACTTAATTTACACAATTATCGCCTAAAATTCCACATGTGTCTGTTTCATCAAACTGTTAAGCTCAACACTTAATGCTCATTCCCTTTTATGAGACTGCATTTCCTCAAGTTGCATGGTGAGGATGGAGTATTTAATGTTGAATACTAAGGGGGTTTGATGAAACAGGTCCAATGATATCGCCCTGAACTACTATCTCCTTTCCACTATTCAACTTCCACCTATTGTTAAATCGAAATTTTTACAGTCTTCGAGGATGGTCTGCTCCACAGTCCTGATTATGTGAACCGCTTTACTCGCCAGTCGAGTACTAGCGATCTTGCGCATCGATCCGAGCTGCAGTATTACAACAATTCGCAATTGGTGCTGCCAGCAATACAGCGTGCATATATCGACAGTATCAACCTTACCGATCAGGATCACATTGGTTGGTGCAACGAGAATATTCAGGTAAGGCGCCTTACTCGCGAGTAATCGTTGCAACCACTAATGAGCTCAGAAGCTCTGTATTTTTGTGGAATTGAAATAGAAATGTATCAGTTCAAATACGAAACGTCAGATGAATTCAGAATACTGCGCGCTTTTCAAATGCTGCTTTCGCTGCAGATGTACACCGAAATGGTATTCATTGGACCAACCTACCGAGATGCGATGCTGTTTCGCCAAACAAAAAGTCCGGTATATCTCTACTCGTTCGACTACCTGGCGCCTGGCGCTCTGCCAACTTTGACAGCGCAACTGAGGGGTGTGCCGCACGGATGGCAGAAGCAGTACGCATTCGGCTATCCAGGAACAGCCGATGGCGGATGGAAACTGACGGACGACGATCGATCTACAGAAGATTATTTCGGACAGTTTTGGGCAAACTTTGTCAAATATGGGTATGTGTAACATTTAGGTGGCTACCCATTTCTAACCAACTGTAACGGTTTGACGGCTCATCATGTTTCTCTGAATGTTTGCAAATCAAAGTGTGTCTCGCGTCAGATAGTCATGGCTATGGTCGACTGACTTAGGTCTTCTTCACAAAACTACTGTAATTGCGAAATTGAAGAATGGCAAGCGTGGCGATTGATCAGAGAGTCGGAAATAACCGGTAAATAATCGATCACCGGGCTTGCTATTTCTCAGCTGCGCAAGAGCCATTGTTTTATGAATTAAGCCCCTGCGGTGTACCTCATTTTTCCGCGAAATGCGCACCCTCCTAAAAAGCTAACTCGTTCAATTCAGTGTATATATTTCCCTTCCTTACATTCTCCTAGCAGAACGCAAGTTTGATGTTGCACACTCGCGGGGTGCGCATCCTTGAAGGCCTCGTGTTATTCAAAAGTTGATATATTCAACACACACTCCTCTGTAAATAGCTGTTTTATTGAAAACTAACGATACATTTGCCTATAACTGTTGTTGCTGCTACTGAATTGATGAATTTCAGTAACCCGACTCCAACTCCGTCGACGATTGTTTGGCCGCAATTGGGGAGCAAAGGAGAATACATAATCCTGGGTCCGAAGCCGACCCCGTCTTCCGGATTTCACCCCAAAGCGTTATTCTTTGCTTGCACTGTTCCGGCAATCGAAGGTATTACTCAAAGTTGGTGTTCATAACGTAATCTGATGCATCAAGCTAGTGTTATCATAAATGTATAAAAATATCCACTATGATAGGAATGGATGATATTTAATATATCGCTTGCAGTACTTGCAGTAAATGAAAGCCATTTTTCACGTATTCTTAACTGGCATATGATAATGAAGCTTGCGTTGTTGTGCAACGGTCTATGAACAAATGTTACTGCGTTGGCGTTTACTTTCTTCCTGACTAAAGATAAGAACTTGCATGCAGCAACTACCTACGCACAAGCGAACGTTGCACTATGAGCTATTCGATCGTTAACGTCGAGAATGCAGTATTGACAATGAATGACCTTTGATATATCTGACTTGCGCATTGATCAATGGGTGGGTTTCACATCGCGTACTTTAGCTAAAGTCGGACTTTAGGCCTATCCTTCATCATTGCGTTAAGTCCTACTTTAGTTAAAGTACACGATGTGAAACCGGCCCAATGACTATCAATCATCGCCATGAAACAGAACTGAGTACTTAATATCTCAAAACAAAAGCTTAGAACGATTTTCTTGACGTACACAACGCTACTTCCATTTGACGACATAGATACGACCGATACACTCTGTGTTGTCTTAGGCCTACTGGTAGAGCGCAAATATCTGTGCCCTAGCTGAGCAGCCTCAATAACTACGAGCTGTATCTTTTTCTATTGGCTGTGTCACACATTTTCATTTAGGCGAGAGATTTTTACTCACCAAGTGGCATTAACCTTTCTCTCCACTCCACTCTAAGCCTATAAATCTTAGTGCCTCACTTATGAGAACACAGAGCTTGCGTTACAGCTTTGCGAAAAAAGGAAACCACTCTTCTTTTTGTTGATTCTGATTTTTCCTCTTTCCTTCCGACCATTGGATCCGTGTGTGTCATCGGTTGACTACCGTACTACAGTTCTGTGCGTGAACACACACTTCTGCGCACACTTCCCGCCGATTAAACCGCTTTAACGCCATATGTTTTGTCAAATTACTTTCGACTCTACGATGATCACTGCATTGTTTTGATTTTTTTATCCACCAGCAACACTTTTATCATCTCCCTTTGTTCGGTCTCGCATTTTTTCTCAAATAATGAATACGATCGAGCAATACAGAGTGCTCTTAAACTGTCTACATATCTCAGAAGCTAAACGATGATAACGCGTGAGTCATTGGCATGACCGTGCGGAGCCATATTTCATCTTTATGTCTTGTTGGTATCTCGTTGTTTGATGATGCATACGTTCTGAAATTTAGTTCGCGCCCGTAGTTAGGACCGATTTGAGGTGCGCGGCGCGCTACGCTCGCCAGTACCGAAGTTGAAGCCGAAAGATAAGGCCGAAAACAAATCTTTCACT
>NIUQ01000776.1:0-18754 GCA_002796945.1 Plectus sambesii
CCTGATGTAGTTATTGATTTTTCGTTAACGCATGGCGCGCGGCGAAATCGATCGACGACTGTGACGTGGACTGTATTTAGCTTGTGCATTTTTGCCCCCCCCCCTCTTAGATATTCCGCAGTGGTTTTCTTTGATCAAAATAAGCGAAAATGGAAAAAGGCCGGTGTACGTAGGCGTGGCATTTTAGTGAAACCACAATTGTTCAGGCTTGTATATCGCTGTCACTTTGTTTTATAAGCAAGGGTATGTACTAATTTGTGCGATGACACGATGACATCAGAGGGTTACGGTATTGGCGCCGCAGATGACGCAGTGACATCAAAGGGTTACGGTATTTTGGGAATGATATGATTTGTTATTGTTCTGTCACGTCCTCTACTTCTTTTTCTCGCGGCCTTCCGCGTGCCTTGTTCGCCATACTGTTGTTTGCTGTTGTCTCCTGGTTGAATGTGTTGTGGAGATGAGCAAATCGCTACCGATCTATTTTTCATCCATTTCCATTCGATCACTATCGTTTTCTACGACGTGCAGATGATATGATGATATATTTGCAATGTGCTGTAATGCGTTGATGGACGATATGCCACGCGTAGCTCTCTATGCTCGCAGTAATTTGGCTGAAATCGCCTCTGGTCACGATGTCATAAATGAATTTACGAAAGCCAAGAATAGTCTGGAGGCTCTGCTCGCTCGCATTACCTAAGCCTTAAGGAACGCGTTACGAATATTAAAGATTAACAGTGGGGATATATGCGGCGTATCGTCCTCGTACGTGCTACTGCGTTAATGCTATATGCAATTTCGCCATTGTTACAGAGAACCGATAAACGAACTGATGTGCGGTTTATTAATACTTCACTGACACACACACACACACACATAAATACACAAGCATAACGATGCATAGCACCACCATATTCGATTGCTTCGCGCGTAAGCGATGCATAATTAGAACCTCACCGGGTCGTTTTTCCCATCCCTCGTTTCATCCGCCCATTCGGCGCGCTCCGCACTACCGAAGAGGCAGAAGAACGCATTAGCTAACAAGAGAATACCCGCATTGATCAGGAAGATTATGCGCCACTCTGTCGCGAGATTGTTCGGAGCCAGAGCGCCGACCACGAAGGGCAGGATGAGTATAGTGATGCACATGAACGCTTGTATAATCGCCATTACAAACTGGCTATACTGATGCGCCACCAGCGACGAGCTCTTCAGGAATCCGCCGCAGCTTAGGCCCAAACAGCATGTGCTTCCGATGAAACAGAGTAGCGCCCATGTCGGCTCCGACGGAGGAATAAACGCGAGTGCCACAAAGAAAGTCGCCATGCCGCACATGGCAAAGGTGTTGAATAGACGCAACTTTGTCAGCTCCGTCACACAGTGAATTTTGTCGCTACTCGGCCCCGCCACCATTTTCACCACGAACTGCAAGCACAGTGGCAGAGCGGTCGTTATACCCGTCTTTGTGATGGAAAAGCCCAACACTTTGTTCATGTACGTTGGCATGAACTGAATGACCAACTGCATGCCGAAGAAGTTGCCGATCGAGGCGATCCAAATCGCCCACACAGCCGAACTCGTGATTATCGCCTTGTAAGGCACCGGACGGCGCTCCTTCCGGCTCAGCGCTCTTTCATTATTGTGCAGTATTTTTCGCAGTTCGCTCTCGGCGACGCACGGGTGCTTGTGAGGCGAGTCGCGATAGCAAATCGACCACAGAAGAAAGAGAGCGGCGCTGAGAACGGCGTGGACGTAGTAGACCGACGGCCAGCCGCCGTCGGAGACGCACAGCGCTCCCGAGATGGGCATGGTGAACATGGAGGCCAACTGGATGGATGTTGAAAGAACGCCGACAAAGAGGCCATTTTCGCTGCGCGACGACCAATGTGCCGTCACGCTGCCCATCACCGGCAAGCACGCCGCAAGGCCCACCCCCTGCGCTGCTCTTGCGATGATCATGTACTTGATTCCCAAGCTCGCCGCGAACGGTACGCTCGCTGTCGTCACCGCTGACAAAAATCCCACTGTCGCGAAGACCTTTCGCTCGCCGATCCGGTGCATCAACCATGTCGACGGCAACACCGCTAGCAGAGCGCCGACCGCTTCCGACGCGAATAGCATGCTTCTTTGCTGTGCCGTCATCTCAACATAGTTGTCGTCCAAAGAGCTCTTCGGCGATTGGGGAAGAAGCAAGCTTGCATTCTCATACAAGGTAACGTTGTAGTCAACTTGAGCATTGTCATTTTTAGTCATACAAATGACAGTAAAGTTGAAACTGATGATATTCGATCGGATTGAGGATAGACAGAGAACAGCAATGAGGAGTAACAAGAATCGCATCTTTCCAGGCAGCAAGTAGCATCCTCCTTTAATCGAAGCTGTATGTTCAGTTAATCCCATCGCTATCTCGCGCAGCACAGACGTTCGCTGTCAGCAACATATAACACAATTTTCAAATGAAACGGCATATTCAATTGGCCAGCGCCATTTTATGCACGTATACAGAACACCGACCAAAAGTTAATCCACTTCATGTAAAGTATTATAATGCGGTCGATGATAAAGCTGGATAAGTTCGCTGGGAGAGTGGCGCAACTGTGGCACGAAAGCGTACTGTTTAGTTGGAGTGATCGTGGATGTGTAATGTGTTTTCCCAACAGCTGTCCTATGGTACGTCACCTTCCAAGCGCGCGCGTCAAGTTCGCACATCTCTCCGAGCAAAGATCCACCAGCGGGCGGTGACGTGACATTCGGTGTAACTATGCATATCGCGGCTGAAATCGGTCTGGTCAGGGGTCAGAGAATAGGCCTGTTTCGACTGCGCAGGCGTGATAATGAATGCAAATTTTGAATAGGAACGGTTCGAGTGGCAGAACGTGTCAACGAGAGATGCTCTCAACTGATTTACAGAGTTCTTCGACCGACATCGACCGACTTTGTCCTCCGACGAAATAACTGCAAGTGTGCGTGAAATGATCTATTGTATTTATTCATCGCATTAAGTAACTTTTTTAATAAGAAGCATGCTAGCTATGATCATTTTTATATGTACAAAATAAACATGGCTGGTACGGAGATACCAGAGGAAGCTGAACAAATCGACATGAATGACGACGACATGATGTAACGCTGGTCGAAAGAGGAGAAAGTTCTTTCACACAACATATTCAATAATTGTGCACATATCCGTTCGATATAGCAGACGTATAGGACGCGCTACGGGACTTTGGTAGGCATAGCGCCGCGGGAAGTATCAATGTGGCATTTCGGTTTTTTGCGCTGCAACGCAACAAACATACTGTTTGACATCCGCGCATTTTCCACCGAAATGGAATGCGCATGCATAAATTACCGTGCGGCGCCGCAAAACCGCCCCGCCGCAGCGACGTCACGTGAACTATACGAACAGCGTCTTTCGCGCCATTGGCAAGGCACCCGAAAACAACTTTTCATAAAACATAGTAAGTCGATGATCCCGATGGTATCAGCGCGATCTCTTACGACGCACTGTACTCAGACAATATTATCGGTGCACAACTTGTCCGGGGGCGCTGGACGTATCCAGACCAAATCGGGATCGTCGCGCCGGTCGTAGTTGCGAATTCGCCAATTTCGGTTGATCAGCAGACAGCGAAACGCGACGCGACACACCGAGGCCTCGGCCCGATACTGCGTGAAGACGGCGACGAAAAATGCGCAAAAGAAAAGCACCGAGCAGATGATGACGATCAGGTCCTCCGTCGTCAGCGTCGACGATGCCCGATAGCTGCTGAAAGAGGAAAAAACCGGTCGGATGACAATGTGTTGGGATGAGAATAAACGAGCCGGTAGAGCGCGGCGCAATTTTCAATTTCACTCGGGAACTGATGCCAACACACGGAGAAGGATGAGATCTATGTTCGGACATTGCCTTTTGTGCAATGAGAACGTTCATTTCATGCATCTTTCACGGCCCAAATGCGGTCTCAAATGGCCGACGATCCCCTCTATCATTGATTTTCAGCCAATTACATTGCGAACTCGAATCTTGAATTACACACACTTTAAGTATTTATAATAATACAGTTAATTAGGCGGTAGATATCTGCCGCGTTCATTCTCGGCGCCAACGACGACTGCGGGTGGCCGGGCGTCAACAGCGCAAATGCGGTTAATGAGCAACACCAGCGAATTATTGAGAATCATTGGGCGTATGATCGGCTAGATGTTCATCAAAATAGGCCGAGGGGGGAGGCTGATGCCGGGTGTTGATCGAATCAAGCGGTCGATTCGATCGGCAAACGAGGCTTTGATGGACGGCCGACCGGCGCGCGACCGGCGGCTTACGCGATCGGCGGCGGTGCGCGGCTAATCAGTAGCGAAACAAGCCACCCCGCCAATCGGGTCGCTTCCGGCTTGGTCAGTGGTCATTTGTCCGGGCGGCTGTACCACCCGCCGGCCGTCGCGGCGCCGCGCGAGTCGATACATTCGGCCGATGCCGAGCGCGCTCATGTCCGCAACCAGCAGGCATCGAGCCCATTACGGGGCACTCGAGCAATATTACCCGAATGCCGGTCACCTCTTTCTTCTTCACTGCGCCCGTCGTACCCGCGCGTAGCATTCCCACCACATTCGCATATTTCAACAGCGCGATAAGGGCCGCTCCGACACCACACGCCTACAGTAAACGGAAGGAGGGAAGAGTTACCGTGTGCTTTGAGGCTCTCCTTGCAAGTACAGCACGCTCAGCACCGAGCAGCCCACCATCACAGCGAACACCAATAGAAACACTGTGTGCAGCACCTTGTCGCGTCCGTCGAGATGAGGCAGGTGAACGCGTTGCAACTGAAAAACATACTTTAGCACTCGCTTCCTTGTTAAGTAAACAATCCGCTTTACATTAAAACAATGACGCGTCTTGTAGAAGTAGCCGCAGAGTTCGCATCTTGGCGACGGACACATCTTCTTTGTCGAAATTTCCAACCAGTGCTGAACAAATATGATGAATACAAAAGTGGCTGGAAAGGTAAGCCGACTTACGACAAGACACGAAGTGTGAACAAATTGCATTGTGCCAGAGCACCGACATGGGAAAATGAGGGGATCGGAGGGGGAGTCGTTCTGCAGATGACAAATACGGCAGAGCGGGCGCGAGGAGGAGGCGAGCGAGATGAGCGAGCCCTTGCTGAGCGACGGCGTCATGCTCTGCTTCACCGAGGACGGCGGTCGTAACGAACCGTTCTGACTGACGACGGCAAATATGGGCATACTGCTCGGCGCAAGCAACGGCGCGGCATCGCTCGTCGACGACTGTCTGCTCAGTTTGGTCGGCTGTCGTTTCGCCGCCTTCTTTCCCGCATCTGTTCCTTCCGCCGACGGCGCCGTCAGCTCTGTCTCGTCCAGCCGGAAGTTGGACAGCGTCTTCTGCAGAAACGAGTTGACGTCGAAGGCGTTCGGCTGCTCCGACGCGCTCGCGTGCTGCTCCGCTGGTGGCGGACAACGACTGTCGTCTCGTCGGCCACTGGGAGAGGAATAGTCGGGAGTAGATGAGGAGGAGCGCTGGGGGTGAGGCGGTCGGCCATGGGGACGTCGAGGGGGACGATGGTCACGCGACGCGGGCGGCCGCCGGTCACTCGCACTTTCCTCCGTCTTCACCATTTGGGGCAGGAGATCGAGAGGGCCGCTCGAGTGGACGAGAACGAGGAGCAGCAGCGGACACGGCGCGTTCTTGTCCTCGGCCTGCACTCGGCGTCGCGGCGGCGGCGAAAGTCGATGGGGGCGGCGGGCGTCTTTGGTGGTCGTCGCGCGAAAATTGCCGCGTCGCAGTCGTCGGCCCCCTGGCCGTCTGAAAAAGCAAACAGTGCGACGATCCAACGAATAAATACTAAGCCGATGAGCGGTTCCGTGCTGCCGCCGCCGTCGCCGGCCGCCGACCCGAAGACGTTGCAGACGGAACTAATTGCGTTCGGATGCGAAGGCCACCCACCGCGCGCCGCACTCGCTGCTCCTTCGACGGCCTCGTCCTCCGCCACTCCTCGTACTACGCGAAATTACTTGGCCGTCGTTCGTCGATAGGAGCCGGCCTAATGCGCTGACCTAAGCGCGATTCATATCTGCGCCACGGGCGAACAACAGTCCGGTCGCCTCGACCGCCGTCCCGATTGAACCAGCGACGACGACGACGACGAATACTAGCACACGGCCTCAGCGCTTCGACTCGCGTATCCATCCGGCGACGGAGACACGGACGCGCGCAACCAACGGCCGCAGTCGCACATAATAGCGAGCGCGCAACAAGGGCTGCCCGAGGGCGATCAACGGCGGGCGGCGCGCGGCGAATGCGGGAGGGCCGGTTCGTTCCGAGCCCGAAATTGGTGGCGGTTGGCGAAATTCGTCGCCGTTGCCGGCGCATTTGCATCGTCCCACCCGCTGTCCACGACGAACACGAATTGACGCCTTGTTTTACGCGTCAGTCGGGAGAGAATGCACAGCGGCCAGAAAGGGCAATCGCCGTTGGTCGAGTTGAGGACGGGGGGAGAGGGGGGACGTCAGCGCTGACGCGACAGACGGCTGTTCGAGAGGACGAGTGAGAGAGGGCGGAGGATTTGATGGCCGGTCGGCGGACACTGTTTGTCCCCGATGGCGCGGGAGGTGGACAGAGACGCGCGGACAGTCGGTTGTCCGGCCCTGCGAGAACAAGTCGGCGGAATTCGCACGCCGCCGCCGCCGCCTCCACCACTACCACCCTCCAGCCGCTTACTCTCTTATGCACAGCACGCGAGAGGGTCGCGTCGGCTCTGAGGGGGCTCCGTTGCTCGACCACGCTGTCAAGGCCATGTCCCTAATGCGGGAGAGCGGCGCGCCGGGTGGCAAACACGACCGCGGTGGTCGCGCGATCGCTCAATTGTTGATGCCGCTGACCGGCATATGAATAATCGGCGCATTACACGGACGTTTGCGCTGCGATATTGGCCGTTCGCGCCGCGTGGACAACGCCGGCCACCAGACACCGCCCGCTAAGCCATGCCGCCCATTCAAAAGTCAACACAAATTCATCGCTCATCATCTGCATGCGTCTAACGCTATTCTCGTTCTTCTTGTTTTTTCCCTTCTTCTTCTTACCTTCGAAGGGCGTCGAACGCATTTCGAAAACTGGCGGGTTTTACAGCGCAAAAGTGAACGAAGTCACACAGTGCATTTGTGATTGTTGCATCATGAGCTGCTATGTGAACACAGTTTTCGAATTTTCGAAACACGTCCGACGCCGTGGCTCTTTTTGAATCCCTCCTATTCAAATGTACGGGCTACGTTTGCGCAGACATTTGCAATTTGAAATTGCCTGGAGATGGTGCGAATGGATCGAGGTTGCGAGGTGTGACCCACATCTCGGGCTTTTTTCTGTCTTTCAAAAAACTCGCCACTATGGTGGTCTTCAGTTTGCATAGGCAATCGCATTGATTTAGTCGTCGCATAAGCCGATACAGATACGACTCGTACGACGAGACGAACCACTGCATGCGAAACGATGCCGTTCATCAACGGAACGCAGCCATTTCGATCCATTTCTATCCGGCGCGAGTCGACACTAGGCCGTCGGCACAATGCATCATCCGCCAGTTGGTCAGAATGGCGCCAAAGCGGCAGAGGGTGATTTCACGCGACCAGAAGGCGTTGTCTGGGGGGGGGGAGGGGGCCAGGTGACGGTGGTCAAGAGTACGAGGAATCACGCGTGTTTGTTGGCTGTTAGTGTTCGTCAGTGGCCGGGCGACACGTAATCAGCAATCAGCGGGCAGCCGAGTGCGCCGGGAGGACGGGACCGAGTCGATTGCTGCCACCAGCCGCAGCCGCGAGCCGTCGCTCAACTAGGCCGGGTGGTTTGCTTGTTCTGTCCGGTCTCGCTTACCGCGACGTCGACTAGCGTCTTCCCGCTCATTATTCTCGATGCGGCAAAGAGGAGGAGTGTCTAGATAAGCGCCGACCTGATATTAAATGTATGCGTGATCGTTGGTGGCTCGCTCGACTAATCCGCCATGCGTGCAGCGCCCTTTCGCCGGAAGACATCCTGCAGCGTCTGCTGAGCCAACGCTCGCACTATGGTGAGTGCCGCAGACTCTCAAGAGCTCGCTTGATTGCGCTGATTGTCTCCCACCGCCGATCACTGCGGAACAACTGATCGCTTTTTGCAGTCGATCGACCGCGGCCGCATGGAGCATTTGTGGCCGACGTCGCCGATCATCAGGCGCGGCTGGCTGCTCAACAAGGTCACAAGGTCGGCCGGCAATTCGCCCGTCATCGTCACTCGCCGACCGCTGCTGGTGCCTCAAGGTTTGTTTAGCGCGCTTCTTAGTGTGGCCTATCTTATGCGCTCGTTGGGCCGCTTCCATGCCCGCCCGCCTCCAACGCTCGACCAACATCGGGACGACGCTGCCACATAGGCCGCCATATCTGTCGGCGTGAGTGGCTGGCCTCGGAGTGCGCAGGTTGCCCGGTGCTACCAACCAGCCGAAGCTTTCCGACGGACGACGGGTCAGCATCGATCGAAAAAAGCCCACACGTCGTGGTCGTCGGGGCGCTAATATGCGCATCGATCGAATGCGGCGCGTCAGCGTTGCCTGTTTCCCGGTGCCCCTCTGACAATCGCCGATCCGTTCGCTATTGCTTCATTTGTCACGACCTCCGCCGTTGTCACCGGGTTACCACGCCAGCAATTAAGTCGGCGTCGGTGTCAGTTTCGCGCGCTGAAACACTACTCGGCCAGTCGCGATGAATGCGGCCTGTCCAGGTGAGAGAAGTGGGCGGGCGGGGCGGCGAGCCATGCGCCCCGCCAACAACGCCCTTACTCATTGACTCGATTCGCTTATCCGTCGCCAACAAGCCGGCGCTAATTCCGCAATCGAGCCTATTAATATTTAATGCAGTGAAGAACATGTCGGCTGACTATTCTCTCCGACTCATCCGAAGAAAGAGGCTTAATTTGCGGGCTCACAGCCGCGTTAAATTCGCATGCCTAGCTGTTATGTATGGCTTGTTGACCTCAGTTGCCTTCTAGGCGTGTTCGGCTGCGCCAGTACTTCCCATCACACCGACGACACGGCGTACGCAATGGCAATCGGTGAGTTGTTTGAAGATGGCTAATGCGACTCGCGGCCATCGTTATGATGGCTTTTTGTCAAGTCGTTGTCAGAGAAGAGTCAATAGCACTGACTCCCATGAGTACGGCCGGAGGGAACGCCCTGTGCATCGCAACGCATCGAACCGCGATATTGAGTTCGCTTCCGATGCGCGCCGAGTCACAAACCGCAGCAGCATCGAAGCCGCCTAATAGACAGCCAATGACACGCTAATTCACACCTATATTCTTGCAGACCACCCGCCACTGTCGGCCGACGACAGCGCGTCCGACTCGCCCGGCGGCACCCCCATGGTGCGCAGAAAGCAGCAGGAGCACCGCTGTTCGTTTTGCGCCATTGGCTTTTAAAGGTCGCTCGTTGGTACCTTTTGCGCTTGCAGCTTCGTCGGGCGTCACGCGTCGTCAGAAGATCTGGCGCAGTTTGAAGACGCAGCTGGCGTTCAGGTCGCGCTCGAGTCGCGACCAGCAATCGACGGCCGAGCTGGTCACGCGATCGCACCCGGACCTCACTGAGGACGGCGACTTCGACTCGCCGTCGTCGGGGGCTACTGCTGCGGGCGAGTCGGCGTCGAGAAAGACGAGCGCGATGCGACTGAAGAGCGTGAGTGATTTGGGTTGCTCCGCCCCGGGCAATTCGATTGCGACAGCGCCGCGACGGCAATAAGCGTCAGCTTCCCCCAGACGCCGATCAGCGAGCCGTGTGACCAATTGCATTTCGCGCGCTTTCTTGCACCTCTGTCCGTTGGCGGCGTAGCCGAGTTAATCTGCGCCAAGGCTTTCGTGTCGTCCTGCGTGCTTCCCTCCCAACGCCGATGCTTGCTGAGCACGCGTGAACAACCTTTGTGCTTAAACCGGTCCCGGCTGAGAGGCTGTACGCCTCTTCCACTCTATGATACGTTATGCCTCTTCACCACGAGGACGAGGAAGGCGACTTGGAGCTCGTTCGGAGCCTGCTTGCCACCAGCCCTCTATGCGGACAAATGGTTACCTTTCTTTGTCATTAGCGTAGTATTAAAGAGAACGTCAGCCATGTGTCCTATAATAGCTTTTCTAATGACCGACCGCAATTTGCGCAGTGGAAAAAGAATTCTTCCCTTAATAAATGCCAGGGACCTGCTTCATAAAACTACCTCAACAATCAGCTAAGGAAAATTAAATTTCATTAAAGAAATTGATGCTTTAAGCAGAGAGCATTAAAGTTTTTTACTTTTATGCAACTGCTGGAAATTGAGGACTCGAGTATTGATTGTTGAGCTTAACTGTTCTATAAACAGAAATATGAGGAAGTGAGTAATGGAATGCAAACTGAGTGTTTTTTGTGGTGTGATAGTTTTATGAAACGGGTCATCGGTAAGACGCCTATTGTAGCGGTGTAACAATTGCCAAAACAACGATTCCATAGATTCCGATTCCAATTCTCATAACAACACACTCCTTTTAACACAATTCCGATTACGATACCCAGAATAGCGGTTTTTTTGTACGATTCCGCTTCCGATGCTCAAGTAACGAATGGGGAATCGAAATCGAAATCGTTATAGGATTAGCCTGTTGCTTAGCATTGACCGATTAGCTGCAGTTTGCAAGGGATAGATTGGTTGCAGATAATTCGTCGGAATTCGCAGTCGTCGACGGCATCGGGCAGCAGTCCGGCGAAGGTACGTCGCCGGCTTGCGACCAGCGCCGACGAGCACTCGCGCGTCGAGTTCGTCAACGGCGGCGCCGTTAGCACGTCGCGTCATTTGGCGTTCAATTCCCACACTCAGGTTGTTTGCTGTTTTCTTCGATTTCGCCAGCCCATTATGTGAATGACTGCCTGCTGATGCAAATGAGTTAATCAACGTGCGAACCGGTCTAGCGCAAATGTGCACCCCCTGAACAATAATGAAGGTCCTGATGCGCGACTGTTTCGATCACGGCCACCGACCGGCGTCCCACCGGCTTTTGCTTTACCAAAAGAGCGTTCGCGCTACTATATGGCGGCGCGCTACATGATCATACGCATTTGCTTGCGCGTTCGCTCAGTCGCTCGTCGCGCGAACGGCTTCGATCTTTAGGGCACGGATGCGTTAGCTAGCAACTAGAGGGCGAAATCGGTTTACGGCAGAGCGCAGTCGGCGTCATTCCGCTGCCCAGCATGGGATAGAATTAGAAAGTGTCCGGAACATTTGCCTAGCCGATGCATCACAGAGATTCTTAGTGCCACGACCACCGGTGATCCACGTCTTCCCTTAGTGCGCCGTCGTTGTCGGCGGCGGGCAACCCGTTTCGTTAAGGCGCGTCATGCTGTAGTATGTATATATATAATAGAGGACGCGGCGGCTGACTGCTTCGTTGGTTCCGTCAGTGCAATGAGCATCGATCGCACTGTACGCGGCATGACGGATAAACCTGCCGCCGCAGCGGCGTCGTTGGCAGCCACGAACAAATTTGGCCTCGTTCACATGATTAGTCGCTGGCGTCGTACCGATACCGAAGAATCCTCGCACAGTTCGGCGCCCGAAGAGCCCACAGCTCCGAAAATTGCTCTTATCTCTTTTGACAGCCAGGCAAGTGGCGAAGGCAAGAAAATTCGCAGATGCTAAAAATAAGTACCGCCTACTGCCCGCTTTTGACTGCATCCGGTTGATGAGAAATTGAGTGCGAATATTGCTACAATTAACTGTGCCTGACTGACTGACTGAAACGATATGCACTAGGCGAGCGTACTGCTGCAATTAACACATCTTTTTTGTAGGTGCCTTCAACAGTGGATGCCTCAAATACTGCCAGTCACCGAGCCGATGAAGGCAAAGACAGTAGTCCGTTCGTCACATTCCTTGTGAAAGTTCATCTAAAAGATGGTCACGACTTAGTAATACGAGATGCTTCGGGTAATCAAATATTCACTTTTTCATCTGCAGAGGAAATGCATTTGTTTATAGGCAGCAGCGATCCATATGTCAAATTCAAGTATAAAACGAAGATGCTTTACAAAAGCAACACAATATTCAAGAACCTCAATCCAGTGTGGGAGGAGGAGTTTTCGCAGCTGATCGATGATCCAACGACTCCACTGCAAGCTGAGGTATTGCCGTCTTTTTTCCCTCTGTCAAAACAATTTTACAAACTGAATTAATTTAGTACTCAGTCCTATTTATAATTCATATTGTTTGGCAAAATTATTTATTGTAGCGTGGGATATCTTGTGCGCTTGTTCAAATGTAGCGCAGACTTACGCATGACTTTCACACCGGCGAAATTAAAAATTTAGCCGTTTTCTCTGGAAAACGCGGGAATGCGCGTGCTTCGATAAGAATACTATCAACGTGCGAAATAGCTAAAAAAAGTACATTAGGCCCGATGCATGCCTCTCTGTTGCACGTAACAAAGCGCAGGATGATCCATCGTGCACTTTTTACATGCTACAAAAAATTTCGTTCCGCGCAGCAGTGGTTCGTATGGGGGGGCGCCTATCGTTGCGCACCAGTCAACGAAAGCGCGTATTTTAAGTAGCCGCAGCTGCGTCGATGACGACAAACTATGGCAACACTACCTTTCTGCCTTGTTTACAATACGATTATTGAAGGTTTACGACTATGATCGATTCGCTATGGACGATTTCATGGGAGCTGCCAGCGTGGACCTCAGCAAGCTGCGATTTTGGGAGTAAACAATTGCATTTGCACAATAGATATTTGATTAGTAACGCGACGCAATTAACTGCAGACCGACGGACATTAAACTGCTATTAGCCGAAGAAGGAAGCGAGGAGTATATGGGGTACATAAATCTGGTGGTCACAATACTTCCACAAACGGGAGAAGAAAAAGAACAGGTAAAGATGTTTGCATTTTTACACTAATGTTGTTGTCGTAGTGGCAGCACGATACGAGCGCTCATAAATAATTAATAGTAATGCGGTGTGTGTTTGCAAATGCGCTGACTACGCATGCGCAGGCAGTGAGTGTAGTGGGGGCGTGAGGAATAGCACTGACTGCAAAAAAGCAATAGAAACAGGTGGCCAGCTATTTTTCGCGAACACTCGAGAATAAACCGATGCTTTCAGTTCCTTCGCAAGTCGGTGCGCGGTCCTTCAACTGAAATGGCAAAGAAGACAACCAAAAGTATGTTCCATTTGTCATTCGTCCGAAATGTAAGAACATGCACTATTGTAATTGGATAAAAGCGGAAGTTTTGTGCATTCATCTAGTAACCATAGGCTGTCGTCGCATAGCTAAGGCGTTAAGACAAGTCATAAAGACATGATAAGAATTTAATTTGGCATATTGTATCATACGGTGGAATGAACCGAAACCTGATTTATCTTAAATTAAAAAGCTAATAAGTCGTTAGTTCCATCGGGATGAAAGATTAAAGATTATTCTGATCGCCTTTATGACTTGCGACGTTTTGACTTTTGCCTTAATGCCTTGGCTATGTGAAGCCCGTTCGAGCTCGATCAAGGAACTGAGAGGGAAGCGAACGAATGGAGGGAATCAGTAGAACAACGTGGAAGCCCATGATAATCCTCTAAAATGGAGAAATACAAAGAATCGAAGGATTCATCATTTTCTCCCCCTAGCTCCTCCCCCGCTTCATAACGTGCCTTCACGTACGGGCATACAGCCATGGAAATGTTAAAAATACTCAGCATATGCGCAGCATTGAGGAAGCCGCTACAATTGTTGCTAGGACAGGACGGATGCAAATTTTTACGCATCACTGCGACAGCACGTCACTGACCCGAAGAGCTCGAAGTGGCTCGCGGTGATTCAGTCGCAGTGATGCGCGCTTCGCTCTATAAGACGTTTCGCACGAATGCGTACGGCTCGTCATTAATCGCCACTGTTACAGGCGCCCAAGTGTGGTCTTCCGTTGTTAACATTGTGCTAGTCGAAGCAAAGAATCTGCTTCCAACTGAGATCAGCGTTAGCGCTCCTCTTCCCGATCCCTATGTCAAGTTCAAGCTTGGCACGGAGAAATTTAAGACCAAGGTATTCAATTTTCACCTGTTCGCTTCGTGACAAGACTGATTACTTTCGGAGCGCTTTTAGCCGGCGACCAAAACCCTCGATCCGAAATGGTTGGAACAGTTTGACTTGCACATTTTCGACGAAAGTCACCAGTCGTTGGAAATCATGGTGTACGACAAACGTAGCAACGTGTTCATGGGCAGGTTCGAACGCTATCCTGTCAGCTTTGCGATATTATCGTCTGAACATCATTAGATGCTCAATCGATCTGACACAATTCGAGCGTGAAATCACTCATCAGCGTTGGTTTGAGTTGGAAGATGGAGCCGGAAGCATTTTGCTGCTTCTGTCGATCTCGGGGACGGCGACGACGGACACAGTGGTTGATCTGGCCGACTCGGGAGGAAACGACGCTCGACTCGGCTTGATCGCTCAATACGTACGCAGTTCGATGCATACATTAAGTCGTATCCCGTGCGATAAGCACGAAGAGCGATCGTTCTCAATTAGTGCTCGTGGGGGGAGAGGCACCGTATCTTTTCGCGCTTGGCCGCCTATTCTCAACTCATTAGCTAACATGCGACAACGAAGAACGAGTCGGGATGGCCATTAGTTTAACGCAAGCTAGACTGTGTATTCCCTCACTACGCCCGCAACAATGCGCAGCTTTCAGAGCCTCGCAAAGTCGTTCAGCAGCATGCGCGATGTTGGGCATCTGATCGTCAAAGGTTAGTTTGATCCCACTGCGTCTACGTCACTAGCACTGACAGAGTAGAGTGTCACGGTCCTTTGGCTGTTTCTTGCACATTCTTATTGCATTTTGTCAGGAAATGCGCGAATTCGAAAAAATATCGCGCTCTTGCGATAAATTTTTTGACAGTGATTGTTTAAAGAATCTTGCTAACTGTCGCATCGACTGAATCCCGATGGGATGGCGTTTTTCATTTTCTGTTCAACTCATGACGCACTAGTTAACAGATGGTCGACAGTGACGCGGATGTATTCTTGAAGGGAGATATCGTTCATTGTCGAACCAATTGGTGTTTCAGTGTTCAAAGCTCAAGGACTGGCGGCAGCCGACATCGGCGGCAAAAGCGATCCATTTGCTGTGCTGGAATTGGTCAATGCGCGACTGCAAACGCACACCGAGTACAAAACGCTGAACCCCGAATGGAACAAGTTGTTCACATTGTACGACTTTTGCAGCTTTTTTTAACGCTTTACTCTCTAGGTGACCGGTTTGTTTTTTTAGCAACGTCAAGGATATTCACGCTGTGCTCGAAATCACCATATTTGATGAAGATCCGAATAAAAAAGTTGAATTCTTGGGAAAGGTTGCCGTACCTCTGCTAAAGGTTTGAATACTGGCCAAACGGGGGGAGTAGTGCTCAGTAAAAGGATGTTTTTTAGATTCGAAATGGAGAGAAGCGGTGGTATGCGCTAAAAGACCGAAAACTGCAGCATCGCGCCAAAGGACAAATACTCTTGGAAATGGACGTTGTTTGGAATCCGGTGGGTAATTGGCCTATTGATAAGTTGTTTGAGTATAAACTGTTGCAGGTGAAAGCGGCCATTCGCACATTCAATCCGAAGGAGACAAAGTATATCTCGCAAGAGCCGAAATTCAAGCGCCAGGTCTTTATGAACAACGTGCAACGAGTGAAACAGTTCGTCGTGGCAGCTGTTGAAGTGCGAAACTTTGTCCAGAGCTGCTTCGACTGGGAGTCGCCCATTCGTTCGATTCTCGCGTTCATCGTAAGTCATTTTAGCAATATATTTCATGATGCTGTTGTGACTTGCAAATTGACGAACTGAATCTCAAAGTTTTTATCGCTATATTGGGCGTTGGCGGCGGACACTCTGGGATATGTGCAACTTTTTATCGGTATAAAATGAAGAAGTTACTTCGCAAATCTGAGTGCATTGCTGTGCAGTGAAGAAAGATTTTGGCGAAGACAGGTCGCCAAGTGTGATGGTGAAAATTGTAGTGGAAATTTTCTCAAGATGACTAGCCATACCCCGAAAGCCCCAATACATGCTGTAGTCCGGTCATTACCGTTTAATCATATGCGCAACTGCGAGTCAATTCCCAATCCTCAGCACTCATCAGCTTTATGAAATGAGCCCGAGGAATTTTCCCTGTTACCATCGTACATGTTTCAGTGTTTTATGGTGATCACGTACTGCTTCGAAACGTACCTTTTGCCATTGTGCCTGCTGCTGCTGTTCGTCAAAGCGTACGTCTTCAAGACAGTGGTTGACGGATTGGGCGCGGGACGGAAGGCGGAGCAGGAAGAGTACTACGATTCTGAAGACGATGACGGCGATTTGGATGATAAGGTACTGAGAGAGGCGCCATCTTCCCGGATAATGCGTCGATATCGCTACAGTTTCCTTATGGGATACTTTGGTTACCCCTAGCTCTGGATGATATACCGTAGATTATGATTAGCTATACGTAAGACAAAGCGATTATTTAAAAAAATTGATATGATGCGGTGAAAAGCGGCGAGAGCTATTTCTGGAAAAATCTCTACAGCTATGAGACACTAAAATGTGACTTGATTAATGGAAAATTTAGGATGCTATTATACCACAGACATTTCATTGACTGCAAGCGAAGCAGTGTTCGTTGACGAGACTTGAAAGAACCCTTTTTTAGCATTGAATAATCCGATAGAATACCGATCGTTTTTGCATGCTCTCGTAGCTATATGGCATTTTTGCCGGTCGAGCGTAGGATAGTAGACGATGGAACGCAAAGCTGCAATCTCCTTTTCAGCGTGTTGCTGGTCGCACAAACTCTAATACAGTCGTAAGTGAAGGTTAATGGGTAGCGGTAGCGGTTCATCTTGATTAAATTGGTGCTCTTCTACTGTGCTTGACTGATTCTTCAGCTTTCTTGCTTCGAGTCTAAATCGGTCGTTGTCAACAACGTTCCTAACCAACGCGCTTTCAGGGTGAACGAGGGACGTCGTTGAAGGAACGAGTGGCAGCGGTGCAGGACACCTTGGCAATGGTCCAAAACTCACTTGACTTCCTTGCTTCATTGCTGGAGCGCATTCGAAAGTAAGACATTTGGCGTTTTTTGCCACAAATCGTCGCTTTGCGTTAAATCCCGTCAATCGTGCAGGCAATTTCGTCATTTTGTATTCAATCAGAACACAAGTTGTAAGTTCGATGAACATGAAATTAAGGGTAACAAAGTTGAATGCGAGATGATGAACGCAAAAGCGACGAATGACAATGCAACAGCCTGAAAGAAGAAAGCTGGATTGAATGACTCACATTTTTTAGCACTTTCAACTTCACGTCGCCCTACTTGTCGACTCTCGCTATAGCTGTCTTAAGTATCGCCACTATGTTGCTGTACATGATTCCGCTTCGATGGATCATCATGGCCTGGGGTGATCTTTTTTCAATATTTTGGTCTCATCGTTAGAAACTTTTTGTTCAGGAATCAACAAATTTACAAAGAAACTACGGAATCCTCACTTCATTCCCAACAACGAATTGCTCGACTTTTTGTCACGAGTACCGTCCGATAAAGAGCTGGTAAAATTGTAGCAATATGTCTCACACAACTGTTCTCATAATTACAACTCTGCTAAAATACTTGGGCAAAGTGTGATGATGGCTGGTCAGCTGCGCGGGCAAAATTGTTGCGCTCACGACGCAACTGACTAATCATCGCGCTTTCCATACTATTGCAATAAAAGGCTTACTGAGGTCAAACTGAAACATAACTGAATGGAGTATACCGTATAGTGTTTCCATCTACCTATGCCAAGCTGACTGCATATCATATCTGTCCATGTTGTAATTAACCTATCGCTAAGCAGCTTGTCACAGGTAGCTGAAAACCATATACGGTACATTCCTTTTAGCAAGGGATGAGCGGAGTTCCCCTTCAATAGCAGTTGTAATGACAGCAGTTTTATGAAACAGGTCCAACGACGCTTACTGTTAACTAAAGTGGTAGTATTGCAGAGATTGTATGGCGAGTTCCGACCTGATCCCATGGACGGTCATCAGGCGAGAGAGTATTTGCAAAGGAATGCCAACAAGAGGACGCGTAACACTAGCTGACAGACAACGTTATGTTTCTTCGCAGTTCGGGTCTTCGCCAAGTTTTGCTTCAGTGTTCATATGACGCTATTCACAAAATTATAGTCACTTGAAAAAGTTGGTCATTGCCAAAAAACGAATCGCAGTTTCAATACATTGTTATCACTGTATCGAATTTACTTATAGTAATGGTTAGCATGCCAAACTAGAACATATTCTTCTCTTTGTCAGCTATATTGTTAGCGCTGTGCGTAAGCTGTGAAGCTTGTTTGTTATTAGGCATCGAACATACTTTGTAAGCGGATGTTTAATGCAAAAGCGAGACAGAGTTAATTATGCCTTCTTGCTAATGGTATGACAAGCTGCGGTCACACAGTATGTTCTACGCTTAAGAGAGAGCTTTTTGTTGCGCAGTTATGGCCGCAGTTTTGCAACATCTGTGATATTGTGATACTCTTGTTTTTCGGGCGAAATAGTATAGTCGTTTTTATTGTTGAACGCAGTTATTGACGCAACTCTAATTACTATGCGCTGCTTTTTTTTGTGTCACGTGTGGTGCCGTACCGTATGCTACGAATTAATGGTGATCCAAAGAGGATGCAAATTAAATATTTTTACT
>NIUQ01000776.1:19188-40564 GCA_002796945.1 Plectus sambesii
CGTTAACAGAAGGTGACAGTGATGATGCTCGACTGCTGTACGATGTTATCGCACGCAGTGGTCGACTCTACGCCCGTCCAGCCACCGCTGTTGATCTGAACTTTCAATTAACTCGTCTTCATGCGCCGCCGGTCGCCCATAGGCGTTACAAGAGGGCCGCTGATAATCGATGGTTTGACACCGATCGCCTTCAAGCTGGCGACCAACGTCAACTGCTTCGTACCCAATGGGCACGTGTGTTCGGCTCCCTTTATATATCTCATTGAACGTATTTCCATTCCCTCCTCTCTGGTACTTGTGTGTGACTTGAACGCTCGTATCAAGAACGGCGGAGATCGCGCGCGAGGGAATTGGAGCGGAGCCAATAGTGGCATTAGCTGAGAAAAAAAGATGCAGTTGAAGGAGTCGCGTCCGATACCCGTATAGTCTACCGTGAAATTCAGGCGCAGACAGCGACCGTAATGAACCCGGACGCGCGGGCAATCGATTTTTCTCGACGCTCTCGGCCCGAAGGGCGCATCCGCCGCCATTTTATCGGCGCGTCAGTTTTGGTTGGTGTGTGTCCTCAGGTCGAGTTGAGCGGCGTGTGCGCGCGTGTGGCCTCGTTGGAGCGTTTTCGATCGTTCGATTTTGCAGAAATTTTCGATCACTGCCAAAGGAGTCATGGCGCGAGCTCGGAATGCGAAGAAGGGAAAGGGAAAGGAGACGAAACCCGATGCGGCCGAGGGAGGCTCGGACAAGCCCGCTGAGGAGACTAGCGGCGGCAGCGGTGCTCCCGCCAAGAAGACGCCGCTGAAGCGCGGACGCAAGCCGGGCGGTGGCAAGGCCAAGGGCAAGAAGGCCAAGGCTACGCCGTACGTTTAGCAGCCCTTTTCGTCATCTTTAGTCATCATTATCAGATGAATTGTTTCAGGAAGAAGGGCGCCAAGAAGGAGGAGAAGAAGGAAGAGGAGGGCGGCAGTGATCACGACGATCATGATGTAAGCATCAAGTGTTCAAGTTCCCTTTCTAATCGTTTTATTGTAGGAGGACGATGCTAAGGATTCCGAATGAGCCGCGAACCGATCCAGGGCTCGTCACGCTAGCGCGCGCTGATGAATTCTTCGGTGTTTAGTCTGTTTCAGTAATCTTGCACTTTACTGCATTGGATTGATTCGTCTGTTGTTGTTGTTCTTGTTTGATCTCGGTCGTCATCCATATGCACCGACTTGTTTCAGTAGCGTTCCAAGCTTTGTAGCCTCACACTGTCCGTTTTACAATAAACAAGAATCCACGTCGAAAGCAAACTAACAAAAACTCTCACTGCAAGCTAACGAGAATAACACTATACTGCAAATTGCGAATGTGTGTGTGTGTGAGGGTATACGCTCGACTGGGCGGCAATCGTGTCGTTATATGGGTCAAGTATTTCTAGCGGAATCGAAAGACGCGAGGCAAGCAAAGCGAGCGCGGGGACTAGCACGGCCACGCCGCGGCCCTCATTTGCTATAAATCTGCACAAGTCTCGTTGCGTCTCACATCGAAATTGCCTATCGTACTTTGGCGCGAATTTAGTGCGTTTTTAGTCTCGCCTTCCTCCTCCCGTTTCCTCTTCCAGCCTGCTTTAATCGATAATTACTTGGATTGTTCTCACTTTACGGCTGCTAGCACAATGGCCTAGCAACCATTTCGTCATCTGTACCTTTCCACTTCAAGCTACTTCCAATTGAAGCGTTTATGTGAAAATGTCGGCAAAGAAAGGGCTGAAACAGAGCTCGCTCATGGCTTTTATGCAAAAAACGAGCAACAAGTCAACAGTCAAAAATGACGACGACGACCCGAAATTAAAGAAAGAGGAGAATGGGGAGAGTGGTCGTAAAGAGATAGCGTCGAAGCAGCTCGAGGAGAAGAAAACGCCAGCGCGAGGGAAAACGTTCAAAAAGGACGATCACGACTCCTCAGTGTCTCCAAATGAGAATCGTCTCGCAACTTCCACAATTGAAGGTGCGATTGGTACTTTGAATCGGCACGCACAATTTTATTTCTTATTCGATAAATATTAAACTCTAGGCGTGTTTAAAGCCACTCGAATTGAGTTTGAAAATTTGACAAGAAGAGGTAGAAGCGGCGACGGTTCATCGGCCGTTCCTCCACAGATTTAAAGCCATAAGGAGAAAGATGATTGATAAAGTCGTTTAAATGGTGTTGAGGAAGTTGAATTTAGCTCAAATATCAGATTCTAGCCGAGTGTGTTGAAGAAAGGCGAGATTGTTGAAAAGTAGTCGATGTTGGCGAATGTTTTAGCGCAATCAGTGAAGCGTAAATCGAGAGCGATCGATTCGAAGCAGCGAAACGCAACGAAACGTCGACGAGTGATCGTATCGGATTCGGAGGAGGAGTCGGATGGAGAGGACGTGGAAGCGTTACCAACGGGCGACGTTGAAGACGCCGAGATGGTTGAAGTTGAGGGAAAAGGGGATGGCGAAGTGATGACATCGACGCCTGCCCGCACGAAATTGGGCGGAAAGAGAGTTGGCAAAACCGCGGGAACGACTACGCCGGGCACCCCCGCCGGCACTCCGAGAATCAGCGAAATGTCGCGCTCTTTTCTCGCTTCGTTCAGAGCTACTGAAGTGAGTAAGCCTCCTGTGCACTTGTGTACTCGCGTTTTTTGTTGCGGTTTGAGGCAAGGATTTGTGAATAAGACGAGTGGTTGTAGAGTAGAGTAGAGGAATGAGAGAGTGAGCATGGAGGGACCGACTAGTTGCTATTTAAATAGATGACGAAAATGAGAAACGAGTTATGAATCGCCTCGGATTACTTGAGATTACTTGACAGATCGTACCCCTGATAAAATTGCCACTCGAATATCATAAATAAGGCTGTAAAGACGATAATAAATGTATTTTTTGCAAGCACTGCTTTAGAATAATATCAAAAAATTACTCAGCGCACTGAAATGCCATAGATTTACGCTTGTCCATATAAAATTACTTGTGTTGGTACCCTATTCTTCAGGAGTACCCAATGACCTTTAAATGTGTGAAAGAGAAATTGCTTGCAGGAAGTCTCAACACTATGCAACGACTCAAACGTGTCGATGAATGCGTCGCAGTTGTCAATGAACGCATCTCAGTTGTCAATGGTAGACGACTCGGCAGGTCGGTTCGCCCATCTGGACATGGACTTTCTCCAGCCGAACAATATCAGAGACGCCCAAAAGCGGCGACCGACTGATCCTGAATACGATCCGCGTACTCTCTACATTCCCGAGGCTTTTTTCAATAAGCAATCGCCCGGTCACCAACAGTGGTGGCGTCTCAAGACTACTCTGTTCGACACCGTGCTCCTCTTCAAAATCGGCAAGTTCTACGAGCTCTACCACATGGACGCCGTCGTCGGTGTCACTCAGCTCAATCTCAATTATATGAAGGTGATTGGCGTTTATTTATACGGGAAGGCTCTCATTTTGGTGGTTTTTTGTGGATAGTTGCTTCATGAGTACGAAGGGCGTTGAAAAAGTTTCTTACATTTTAATATAGACTGTTCATATTGGCGGCCATATATTCGGTCTTACTGAGAGAAGGCCTGGAGAGAGAATGGACAATTTTTGATGATCGTTTGGCGCTAAAAAAACAAATATCGAAGATGTACTCTTATAGGGGACATAAAAAACAATAAATATTAAATAAATGTTCTTATAGGGGACAATAATAAATTAATATCAAAGAGGTGTATTTATAGGGGACATAAAAACCAGTAAATATCAAAGACATGTTCTTTCAGGGAGCTTATGCGCACTGCGGCTTCCCGGAGATCGCGTACGGGACATTTTCGGATCAACTGGTTCAGCGCGGGTACAAAGTGGCGCGTGTGGAACAGACGGAGACGCCCGAGCAAATGGCGGCGCGCGGCACGAAGGGAAAGGCTGAGAAAGTCGTCCGGCGCGAACTCTGCGCCATCACCACCATCGGCACTCGCACCTTTGGCGTTCTCGACGGCAATGGTGGCGCCGCCGCCGCCATGCTCGACTCACTCTCTTCCGCCCCCAAATACCTTCTCGCCATCGCCGAATGTGTAAGTGAATATTTATAGTTGTATATCCATTGTGTTCAGACAGAAAAATGACTATTTCGATGTTTGTGACTAATTTTATTTCTTTAAGATGTACGGCAAGCAGCAAGAACAGCTGTCAACGTACGGGATCTGCTTTGTCGACACCGCCGTCGGCAAATTCTACGTAAGGCCATTATTCTATCTCTCTTTAACGCTTCGTCTGTTGCAACCTAGCCGTAGGAAGGGAAGCCGGTAAAAGCGAGGGTCTTCTTTAGATCACGAATGGTAGGTTAAACAATACAAAGATGGAAAGGGGGAGATGATGCTCTGAAAGAGAATGAGCGATCGTTGGGGAAGAGGGCTGAACAGAAAGTCTTACCACCGACTAGAATGCGGGGCTTAAAGTTAGACAATGTATTGAGTAGTGGACACTTCGTGATTGACTAGCTTTACAAATAATGAATCGTGTTGGATACGGTACAGTATCGTCCATCGAAATGAATTGCAGCTTGGACAATTCGATGACGATATGAATCGCTCCTACCTCCGCACCGCCATCGCACATCATCAGCCCGCTCAAGTGAGTCCTTATTGCGTTACTTCCGAAGCGGTTAATGATCTTCATTATGATTTCTTGAAATATCAAGATTTGACTCTATGCTTCACTTCACGCCGCTTTCGCAGAGTACTTAGCTGAAAAAAGTACATTCCTTCCAGCTAGCGATAATGGAAGTTCCCCTTAAAGCAGCGCCAAAGCGGCATGAAGAAGACAATGCCTCATATCTAGCTTGCAGATTCTGATCGAAAGGGGCAAAATGTCGAAGGTGACTACGTCCGTACTAAAGACGATGGCCGGGTCGGTGATGAAGGAGGCGTTGACGTCGAAGACGGAATTCCTCACCGCCGAAAAGACGCTGGAACAGTTGGCCAATTCCTCGCTTCTCGGCTTGCCCACGGAGGAGAACGCCAAGTGGCCCAAGGCGCTGCTCGACATGCTCGCCCCCGACGACCCACTCAAGATGACTCCCGCTCCCAAGTTCGCGAAATGTCTCTCGGCTCTCGGCGCTATCGTCTGGTAGTGTTCGTTTATTCGTTTTAATAGAATGGTTGGGTTCTAATAGGGGAAATTTTTCGATTAGTAACGAGCGTCGAGACCGAATACCGTAGAATGCCAAATTTAGCCTATGTTTAGCACGCAGCACGTCAGGGAAAGTCTCAGGAAAGACTGTTTTGCCGTTACTCAGTGAAAAATTTCCCCTATAAAACGAATTTTGAAAGTAGTCTTATTCAATAGCACTCCCGCGCGTGTTGTGCGGATGAGAATGGATTATAAAAGATCAAAAGCAGTACAATCTAGTTATGTTTTGATTTCACAGTATTTTCGATTTAGACTTGTGCTCATTTCTCTAAATATCTTGTCGTCCACACTAAACATGGGCATGTGTACGAATTCTGTAGCGTGAGGCCGTAAATTCAATAATTGGCAAAACAGCCAAAAAAGTATTGCAGTATAATCGCGCGATCCTGAAAGTTGTTTACTTTTCGCTGCACGCCAATGAATTCGACTACACAACGCATATCACTATGTAGGACAGTAATGATAGTTCACTTGTTGTACAGGTACCTGAAGCGCTGTCTAATCGACGTGGACTTGATCACAATGCGCAACTTCGAGCAGTACATCCCGCCATCTCAGGAAGTAAGAACTGCAGTGATGCTGAGTACTCCGGTCGTCGACAAGTGGCGCAACAAGCTGCTTGTACTCGACGGAATCACCCTTTCCAATCTCAACATCGTGCCTTGCGATAGAAACTACGACCGGGCTAGCGCCAAGATTTCGCTCTTGTCTACGCTCGACTACTGTTCAACTGCGTTCGGTAAGGGTTTTAAAATTGTTTTCGTCGCGCAGTCTTTGTGCGGTTAGATGAGAGGGTGGTTGTAAAATGAATGTGTATACCTGGATGGTTATAGTTATATTCGATGTACTGTAATGACTGATATCCCATACTCAAACAATTGACTTTTCAGAAAAAGGATTTTAACGCCAGTTTAACGCGCTGTCTTGTGAATTCATTTCGTGAATAGGATAGTGGTTTAAGAAATTCATAAAATCTTTAAAATGTCTGTCATTGAAACCCTCATCCCGCAAATATTACATCTCGAACAGCTTCTCTTTTCTTCACTTGATGCCCAGACACGCTCTACGGGGAGGCTTGCGAACATCGCCCTCATACATTTAATGTTTCAGGCAAGCGTCTGCTGCGTCAGTGGGTGTGCGCGCCGCTGTGCGATCCCACACCGATTCGACATCGCCAGGACGCCATCGAAGCTCTGATGGACGTGGACGTGAAGCAATTTATCGACAAAGCGACCACTGTTCTCAAGTCGCTGCCCGATCTGGAGCGATTGCTGCAAAAGTAAGCGCTCGCTTGCACCGATTTTTCTGTGAAATGGTTTTTAAAGGGGGAGTGCGGTCATCTCTTGCCGAAAGGAATGCACCTTATGTCTTCAGCTATTTATGACAAGTTGCTTAGCGGATAGTAAATTAGGATATAATTAAGAATTTTGAAAAGTTTTTTGAGCTGAAGCCGTGAATATCGTGAAAAGTCTCGAATATTGTTTATAGCGTTTTTGAGTAAACCATGAGAAAATTCAAGCGACTGCTTTTTCTCCGGCAGCAACTGTGCGTGCTTTTATTTTGCTTTAGATGTGAATATGATACGTGCAGGAAGTCTTGCTCGAAAAGTATATTTATTTATGTCATAGCTTAAAAATTACAGAACAGATCTGGCCGATATTTAACACCACATTTGAAACACCATCGAGTACCTATCACGCAGCTTCACTTATTCGTTGACGATATATAGTAAATAGAATTAGAGGGTAAATTATTTTGGCCCACCCTGTATTTATAATGCCAAGGTTATTTTGAGCCTTTGCAGTTTCTTGTTCTGCTGCTTTTCTATACCACTTGACAGCTTCTTCATCTGATTGAGGAACGCCTCGCCCACGCTCATACATCCATCCTAAGCTATTTTGTCCATTTGCATCTCCCTGTTCTGCTGCTTTTCTATACCACTTGACAGCCTCTTCATCTGACTGAGGCACGCCTTTACCATACAAATACATATTTCCTAGATTAAATTGCGCAACTGCGTCCCCTTGTGCTGCTGACTTTTTGTACCACTTGACAGCTTCTTCATCTGATTGAGGGACGCCTCGTCCATGTTCATACATCCATCCTAGGCTTCCTTGCGCATTTGCGTTCCCTTGTTCACCTGCTTTCCAGTATAATTTAATAGCCTCGTCGTCTGATTGAGGGACGCCTTTACCATACAAATACATATTTCCCAGGTTATATTGCGCGCCTGCATTCCCTTGTTCTGTAGCTTCTCTGAACCATTTGACAGCTTCTTCATCTGATTGTGTGACTCCTTGTCCATTAGTATACATTAGTCCAAGGTGGAATTGGGCATCAGGTTGTCCTTGGGCTGCTGATTTTGTGTACCATTTAACAGCTCTTTCTTCTGACTCATGGACGCCTATGCCATTTTGGTACATCCATCCGAGATTAAATTGCGCAATTCTGTCCTCTTGTTCTGCAGCTTTTCTGTACCATTTGAGAGCCTCGTCATCTGACTGAGGCACGTATTTCCCCTCATAAAACATTACCGCCAAGTCATTTTGCGCCTCAGGAATGCCATCTTTTGCTGCCTTTTCGTACCATTTGATAGCTTCTTCGCCTGATTGAGGGACTCGTCCTTCTTGAAACATCCGTCTAAGATTAGTGTGCGCACGTGAATTCTTCCGTTCTCCTGCTCTCATGTACCATTTGACAGCCTCTTCATCCGATTGATTAACGCCTTTACCTTCTTCATACATCTCTCCAAGTTTATTTTGGTCCTCTGCATCGCCGTATTCGGCAAGCATTTTGGTCCATTCATATGGTTCTTCGTCGGCGTTTGGGAGCCGCATTGAAATCACATTGTCACATTGCACAAGTAAAACCAGAGAATAGAAGGCGAACTCGTTTATTTTCATGTTGGATGACACCAGCTAATTGTTGTTGATGTTTTCCTTAAATTACATACTCATTTATCTTAGGCTTACTTTCTGTTGAGCGAAGCAGTTTTAATTTGAGCAAACTATTGTTGCTACTATTTATTATACGGGGTTATTATTGCGTGGGTGGCAAAGGTCAGATCAATTAATTTGATATCTTATAATTTTGTTCCCGAACTTAATGAGATATTTAATAGAATAGAAAAATGAATAATCAGAACATTTTTTTTGATAGCGTCAAGCATTGAAGTTTAGGCTTACTGCGATTATTATCTTAAAGTATTAAAATAAATGAAATGCTATTGTACTTGGGGGATAGGAAAAGTTTCGACACAGGCACCCTTCTGGACTATAGTTTTCGTCGCGCCGTATGTGACTTTATTTGAAAATCGCAGTCATTTAACAGGGCAATTAAAATAATTATGTTTCATTTACAATGAACTTATCTCACCGTATTCTATGACGATCTTGTTCTTCCACGTTATAGTTTAACTTTTTTATCTTTCCTTATGCTTCTATGAGCGTCGAATGGAACTCGAGCATAGATTGAAGTGAGTCACATCGATTGCAAGCAGGGTAAATATTTATATAGTCTGCATTTGGGTGCGTTGCCCACTTGCTGCGTTATCAGCTTTAATCAGCAGGAAATGACGGTAAACATTAGGGGCGGTAATGCGGACAAGAAATTTAATATTAATTTGACCTGATAAAGAATAATATTTGTTTAATTTTGAATTTATAATAAATCAATGATATTATATACATTTTAAACGGAGACTTTTCAACGACCTGTCTACACATACAGTTCATAACATTGGGAGGACTCTTTTACATGACATCAATGCCCTATAGGGAAGTGACAACTTGACTGGAAAAATGACTAAATAATGTAGGAGAACACTTCATTTGATCCGTAGAAGACACGAAATGAATAGACGCATTAGCATTTTTAACGTTGGTAATTTCTGTGATCAAAATGAACTAGAAATTCGAATACAGTGTCAAATTTTTTGGATGGAGACAAATTCAGATTCCGGGGAATTCCACGTCCCCATTACAGTCCTAATTGTAATTAAATCAATACGGTCATTCAATTAGAACTCAATCCTTTTGTACAAGACAACGGCTGAGAGTTGGGACTTGTTGCGTTGATCATCGTAATCGAATATTTACTTGCGCTATATACGAAAACTACTCGTTCGGTCCATAAATTACTAATTTGATTCTATTTCAACATCGTTCTGACCAGAAATTTGGTCGGCGGCTTTGATTATTCGATTGATTGCTAAGTGTTATCGTCTATTTTGTTTAGGATTCACACACTCGGACTGAAGTACCGATCGACGACTCATCCAGATGGTCGGGCGGTGATGTTCGAAGCGGAAAAGTACAGCAAGCGCAAGATCAACGACCTTTGCTCTGCCATCGCCGGCTTTCAAAAAGTGTACGATCTTGCCCGTACTTTCCAAAAGGAAGCGTCGCTATCGGAAAAGTACTCTTTTTAGTCTTTATTAAGTGATGAGAAACATTGATTTTGTTTTAGATCGTTGTTGCTCAAGAACTGCTTCGGCGAGCAATTTCCCGACATTGCCGACGACTTGACGCACTTTCAGGTTAAATTGATTGCTGTTTGAAGTGTACTGTCGATATTATTTTACCATTTCCGCTTTTATAAGGACACTTTCGAATCGAAATGAAAAGCGTCCTCTTTGATTTGGAAAGTGCCCCTATTATAGTGGAAATGGTATATTAAAAGACAATGCATGATATTTCTGTTTGATTGCTCGTCAACTTTTTGACATTCCAGACGAGCTTTGATCACGCAAAGGCTAAGAAGGAGGGCGTAATTGTCCCCGAGCGCGGCTTGGATGACGAATATGACGACATCTGCGATAAGATTGTCAGTTGCGAAAAGGATCTCGAGGACTATCTCAAGCAGCAGCGCAAAAAACTCGACTGCAACGTACGGCGTCTTTCTTTTGCTATTTTCACTTGGGAGCGTGTCGACACCGACTTCTATCAGACATTGAATATACAGGATTTTTCATCATATTTCGTCACCTCTTTTTTCGTCAAGTCGTCAACCTTGCAATTAATTTCGCCATCTCTGCATTCGATTTGAGGACTTTTTGGCGAAATTGAATGCAAATTATGATGAAAGACTTGAAATATTTGAGCGATGTACAGCAGCAGTACCAATATTAAGATACAATTCTTTAGTTATGCGCTGGTATATTCACAAATTTTTTCAAGTGTATTCACCGTTACGTTCGATTTCTTTTCAGAAGGTGTGCTACTTCGGCAATGGGAAGAATCGCTACCAGCTGGAAGTCCCGGACGCGCTGGAACGGAAAATGGGCCACGAATACGACTTCAAATCGTCGCGAAAAGTATAGTGGTTTTGTGTCAATCATTGGTAGAACTGTAACGGGGTCGAGGTTCATAACAAAAGTTTGAGCCGGAGAAACCCTGCGGGGATAGGAGTTACAGTGGAATTCACTTTTACCGGTAATTTTTGTCGGTCCCAAAGTGCATCTCCCCATACAAATAATGTCGCTTGTACCGATAATTTTGATCGGTCCCTCAAATACCAGTATAAGTGAATTTCACTGTACCTCTATCCATCTACAACTCTAATCATTAGCATAGTTCGATGGCAAATGTTAAGGGGTTCAAACGGTATTCGACGGCGGAGATCGACAAGATGTTCAAGGCGCTGACGAACGTCGAGGCAGAGCGCGACGTCTCCCTTCGTGACGTCATGCGGCGAGTGTTCGCCGACTTCGACAAAAGGCAAGCATACTTATAGGGGAAAATTTTCGATCAGTAACGAGCGTCGAGACCGAATACCGTAGAACGCCAAATTTAGCCTATCTTTAGCACGCAGCACGTCAAGGAAAGTCTCAGGAAAGACTGTTCTGCCGTTACTCAGTGAAAAGTGTTCCCTATATTGTCAAGTTCTGCTCGGATCGTTGACTCGACATGGATTCTGTTTCAGATACTCCAAGTGGAGCAGCATCGTTGAACGGGTGGGCACGTTCGACGTGCTGCTGTCGCTCACAAAGTACGCGCTCACCTGCGGCTTGCACGTCTGCCGTCCGGAATTCATCGACTCGCCTGATCATCAGGTACAAATTTTGTCACTGACGCAGTAAAAGCCAGAGTCTCCACGCTAATGTGTTGTCAGAATATGCTGATCAATAAAAAAATCTTAGATTAAAATGGCAGACTTTTTCAAAAGCCAATAGTGCTTATTCCTATCAATTTGCGAACGTAAAACCCTAGAAACGACTATCATCATTCTTGGTCAAAAGCAATGGTCAAACATCGAAGAACGAGCTCATCTATGCCAACAGCGACGCCTTACGAGATTCTCATTACTGATATGGAAATATTGACTATACAAATGAACGGCATTAATACAGTCGACTTTCGAGATAACGGCACCCCGATATAACTTCGCTCTCGATATAACGTTACCTTGGTAGGGCCCGATTTGATTGGCCCTAAAAGAAATTAAGGCAAAATGACCCTCGATATAACGTCACTCTTGATATAACGTCAGCTGGGGCCGGTCCCGAGGGCTGCCGTTACATCGAGAGTCGACTGTAATTAATGGAAATGCGGTTTTTCAGCCGCTGATTGAGATTCGCGCCGGTAAACATCCGGGGTTGGCGTCAGGCGGAAAGTTATTCAATCGCGACTACATCGCCAACGACACCAACCTGGGCGGAGAGCACGGCGACATCCTGCTGCTGACCGGCCCCAACATGGGCGGCAAGTCCACGCTCATGCGGCAGATCAGTCTACTCGTCGTTATGGCGCAAATGGTCAGCGCTCCTTTTCTTCCTGAGAACAATTGGATATGCTGCTCCTATTGTGCAGTTTTGGGACATATGTCGTGAAGGCTGCCTTGAATAATATATACATCGGGATTTGTAGTGGGAGGGTTCAGTAGGAGAAGGATATTTACAAGTAGCAATAGGCAAGTATGATTGATCAACTGGGCTCCCTAATACTGTTTTCTTGCACTCATATTGGTACCCTTATGGAACATTAGAGAATAATCTATCACTCGAGTTTAATAGAGCGCGCATCGTGACATTTCATAATCAAACCACTCTAATTAAAACAATTTCCTCATCAAAGTTTAAGCCGAACAATATTCTAGGGTGCATTTGTACCGGCTGAGATGTGCAAGCTGACTCCGGTCGACCGCATCTTCACTCGTCTAGGCGCTAACGATCGCATCGGCGCCGGTCAGTTGTTACCTCCCCTTTTCGCCGATCTAATTCTTCCTACTCTCTTACGATAGACAAAAGAAGGGCCGCCTACAACGCAATTAATGGCATAGTCATAACTGTTATCCGTAATTGTGTTTGTTCTCTCAATAGGAATTCGAATCATGCAAATTTGTTTATTATGCGAGCGCTTTTAATCAAATACGACGATTCATTTACGCGCCGATTGATGAAAGGTTTCGCCGCACCCACGCAGTCCCGGCACCCTCGCGTTCGCACGCAATCATTCCTTGACTCGGAAAAGAGATTTCAAGTAATCCATTTAATTTTCTCCAAAGCGGCGACGTTGTTTGTCGCGCTGAGGCGGTTCTCTGGATCGCATGGCGGCGGGCAGGGGGTAAACAGCCTGGTGGCTACCGAAATACACAACCTGCAATATAGCTACATAAGAGTAGTTTTGTAAATGTTAATAATATTGGAAATTAGTCTATTTACAAATTTTTCGCTATTAATTTATGAGTAGAAATTGTTTATAGCGGTCAGATATGGCCAGTTTCAAATTCTTGGCCTTTATTTTGCATATGGCACCAATTTTGTAACATGCGTTATTTATATAAGCATAACCGCCGGGCGCATAACGCAACGCAACGCAGCATAACACACAAAGCAAATCTCCCTAATAGCATTCTACAACATGTTGACGAATAAGCGCGATGATGTCTCACTTTTTAGGCCAGTCGACATTCTACGTGGAGTTGAACGAGACGAACGTGATCCTGCGCGACGCGACGCGCGACTCACTCGTCATCATCGACGAGCTGGGCCGCGGAACGGCCACCCACGACGGCACCGCCATCGCCTTCGCCGTCCTCAAGGATCTCTCCGACCGCCTTCGCTGTCGCTCTCTCTTCTCTACTCACTACCACAGTCTCGTTGGCAACTTTATCGAAACTCCCAATGTCAAGCTTGGTCACATGGTTGGTTGCTTGTTATTCGCTTCTTTTGTGGCGCCTGTTGCAATTTAACCGTGGGAGCTTCTTCCGGTTACAAATGGTAGGGCAGACAATAGGGAAAGTTAACAG
This sequence comes from Plectus sambesii, assembly GCA_002796945.1. Taxonomy (NCBI): domain Eukaryota; kingdom Metazoa; phylum Nematoda; class Chromadorea; order Plectida; family Plectidae; genus Plectus; species Plectus sambesii. Next base: position 32,609 of record NIUQ01000776.1, read on the forward strand.
TCCTGAAATTTATCCTACCTCGTGGAAGATTCGAGAAAGTGTCCTAGGATCAGCCGTGAGAGGGAGAGAATTTCATAGAGAAGGGGAGACATCCTCGTCGTGCTCGCAATTGCTGGAAGCGTACATCTGACCTCTTATTGCAGGCGTGCATGGTGGAGAACGAGAACGAGTCGGATCCCACCGAAGAAGTCGTCACTTTCCTGTACAAGCTGGTCGACGGCGCCTGTCCGAAATCGTACGGCTTCTACGCCGCCAAACTAGCTGGCATCCATCTCGAGGTGCGATTTCTTTTGCACCCCTACATTTATACCTCTCGTTCGGTGTACTGTAACTTAATTATAGCAATGCATTTTTGTTCAACTTACCATTTAGCATAGCATTTAACTGTTCAACTTGTCTTCTTTAATGCTCAATCGAACGAACGGCATAATTGCTATTACGCAAAAATTATCTTGCATTAAAGCTTTAAGTGCCCATTTTCGTAGGAAACTCGCTTCACCTTCCACTATTTCTCAGAATAACTTTTACCGCTCCTCGAAAATAAATTACCGAGGGGAAGCGTAATTTCGAGAGAAAAGCCTATAAGCCTTTTTCACTTCGCGGCGAGTAAGCTTGTCAATTTTTTGCAGGTCGTTCGAAATGCTTACAACCGTAGCAAACAGCTCGATCAGATGAGCAGCTGTGTTGTTCAGCAGCAGTTGGCGCGTCTCAAAGCCGCCGCCGCTGATGATCGGGTGACCGTTGCCGAACTGGCCGCAATGGTCGCCGCCCTGTAGTCATTCATCTTCCTCAGTGACGTCATTTTTCAGTGATTGCTTATGACGTGATGCGTTTTCTGTCGCATTTGCCATTTTTTGTCAGTTTGCTCAGGATGTGTGTGTTCATTTCGTCTAGTGTGTGTTCATTTTGCCTTCTCCGATGCACATCAAATAGAGTTGAATCACTTCTGCAGTATAAAATTTTCTATGCAGTAAAATTTGGCATTACATACAGCAATCATAGGGCCGGTTTAGCATCCTAAACCCTAGTTAAAGTCGACTACTTAGAGAATATATACATACGCGATATGAAACCAACCCACTGTCTCGGTGCTGTGACGAAACTGCGTGATAAGCGATAAATGTGAGCTTAGGTGCGTTCAGATTCACGGCTGAATCCTCTCACTGTGATATTAAAAAGCACAGTTCAGTGCATCACAATACATTGATGCGTTGAAAACTGCACCTATGATCTTATAAAGAGGCCAGTGGGCTGACTGCGTCAATATACTTGTTGACTAATTATGTTTCGTCATTTCGAGACATCGTCTCATGCTGTGCTGCTTCATAGTTGATGAAGTGAACACTGTGTCCAACAACAAATACATTATTCACTCCATCCCCTGCTTTTATCGGCTCTTTCCTTTGAGAGCTGCTGCGCCGGGGGAGCAAAATACAAACGACCAGACCGCGTCCACACACCATTTTCATCTCCAGCAAACTACGCAAATATGCGGAGTACTCGCGGTCGTGAGCCAATTAAATTGAATACGGATGTTTTGTCGCGTCTTGAATCATATTTCAATAGTTGTTGTTACCTCTCCCACAACGATCTGTCGTCGGAGCTATATATCTGCCCAACTATATTCGTTTATATGAACCAATGATGCCTTTCGTTGCGAGCGAAACTTATTCGAAATTTAAATTGAACGAAAATTGAACGCCAACGAGCGACCATACATCCCCATGCGTGCGTCAGAACTTTTGAATCAATGTCAGTACGATTCAATGAAATGACGAATTGGTTGGCGACTATCGTCATTTTATTTTTGGCCCAACGCATCATAAACAGCACTCCAAAAAACGTCCAACTGAGCACGTGTGCTGCTGCGTATTAACGTATAAACGGGATTTTTATCAATTTGAAAAAGTGATAAATACTCTCTTTTCAACTTTTTCAATTGTATAAAAGCGAATCTCAAAAGTGCCCCGTTCTCCAGGCGTTCAGGCCGTGATTAGGGCACCTTGGACAAACGGCGCTCGCCAATTTGCTTTCAGATAACCTGCTAACGGGTTATTTGTTGACCAACTGCTTCGGCAGAGTGAAGTAAACAGTCGAACAATACGCTTGCGTTACATTCATTGACTCAGTAGCTGTCTCTCTCTCTCTCTCTCTCTGTCTCGCTCTCCAACGCGAGCACCATTGATGAGGAAGTCCTTGATGGCGAAGGACGATCTGAGCAATTCTATTTAGCGAGAGGGCGCGATGAAGTAGCGGGCGTCAAAAGATGGCAATGAGATGAGTACGAGGCATCGTTTATAGCGTCGTCGTCGGGTGTGTCGCGGCCGCCAGCGACCAGAAATCTCGAGTAGCTCACAATAGTGATTGTCGATGGCTATTTCGGTTCGAGGCGCGGGCAGGTTTTGACTGCGCCGACGGAGGGGAAAGTAACGTGGTCGTGTCATAGAGGCGTTTAGTCCTCTTCCGTCCGATTAGAATCGCCGGCATCGTCGTCCTAACGACATTGATGCCGATCATTCGCACTCTGCCTCTGAGCGGCAGCTGCGACTGGACAATTGGCGCTGTGCCGATAAAACTGTCCGCCTCTTCGTTCGCCGCTTCTCAACTATTCCGTCCGCCGCGCGGCGCGCCCGCGGTTATGCTTCGAACGGCGTGAGCGTCGGCGCGTTCAGGGCTTCGATTAAAATGTAGAAGCAGACCGAGACAGGCAGAGTGGCGCCCGAATTAAGTCAGTTGGACGATTGACGCGCGCGATTGGATAGAACACGTGTAATGCGCGCGACGGTAATAATAATTAGTCGAAGACGTCTCCGGCCGCCAGTCGACGCGGGCGATCAGCTGCCGCGTCACGTCACCGTCCAGTCATTCTACCTGTCGAGTAGTGTGCTCGCGCGACTGCCGCGTCGCATTAGCCAAACGTTGTGGTTACGCTGGACGTCTGCTAATCGAATTCGTCCATTTTTCAAGCGTGCCCGGCCCTAGTGGGCAACAGACACCAGTCCTGACGCGGTGTCGATATCCTCGGCGCGTTTCGATCGCGAACGGCCATCGCTCACATGAAGCGGTTGGTCGGACGGGCGGTTGGGGTAGGTGGGATGCGGTCGTGGACGTGCAGCCGGCCCGACCGCGGCAGTAGTGGAGGAGCCAGTTTCTACCACCGATTCGACGTGCTGAAATCGGCGCCGGCCCGTCACTATTCAGCTATTCAGCCGCCGTCGGTCGACACCAGCGATTGCGACGACGGTGGCGGCGGACGTATCGACTGCGCTGGCCGACGGCCAAGTTAATCCGGCCGATTGGCAGCAGTGCAGTGACGGCGCGAATGGGCCTAGTCGCATCCCTCGGACGGTGGTGGATGATGACGACTGACGCGCGCGCGCGAATGAGGAGACAGAAAGCGATCGCAGCGGTGGCGGCGGCGGCGGCGGCGGCGGCGGTGTATGCCGACAGGTCGTTAGCGGATGGTCTGCGGCTCGACCACGCCGCGCCTCTCCTGTTTCATTCGCCGCTTGCTGGCCGAGCGCGCGCAGAGGAACGAAAAGAACGCCGTTCCTGTTGCGCGCCAGACCCATCAGAGAGAGAGAGACAGTTGCATTCTATTCGCTAGTGAGGCGCGTCTGAACCCTTCAAGAAGCGAGTAATCGCGTCGGGTTGGTGGGAGCGACAACGACGACGACAACGACGACGATGCCACCGAAGAAGATGCCCGCGGCGGGATTGCTAAGGCACGCCCGACGGCGCACAATTGAATCAGTAGCGTTTTGTGGCGGCGACGCGTCGCATAGGTCGTCGCGTCCTGCTCTCTCGTGCTGCTTTTCGTGCGACCACACGACTATGTCCGCTATCAGTGCGCCGCCCATGTGGCGCGCAGACGATGAACGGTGGGGGCGCGGCAGCAATCGACAAGTCAAACGGGGCCCTCTGGTGGTTGCCAGGGGACGCGGCCGTCTCAGTCGGGAGCTCTTCGTCGCCGTTCTTCTATCCGGGCGGTCTCCGTGGGCGCGCTAACGATGACGGGCTGTAGCGGCGGCAAGTGCGACGTTAATCGTTTCTTTCAGCCGTCGAAAGGCCATGGCACACTCGGCCAACGATTCGACCGACATACTTCAGCGCTTGTTGGAGCGCAAGAAGAACCTAACTAGCGGCGGCGGTGGTCGGTCGACGAGCGATGCGCTGCCGCTCGACGTGGGTTACGGGTTCGCGGCGGTCTTCGTCATCCTCGGCTTCGCCGCCATCGTCCTCAACGCCGTTATTCTCAGCATTCTTCTATGCTGCTGGGGTCGAGTCAGCAGAGGATTATCGTCGACAAGGCCTGTCTCAAGCAGCAGCTCGACGGCGCTCAGGTGGCGCGTCGTCATACCTCCAGCACAGGTGCGATTCTCTCGCAGCGCTCTGCTCTCTCGCTCTTTCCTCCCCTATTCTCACCGCGTTATGTTGGGGTGGCGGCGGCGGAATTCGACCGCTTGTTGAACCGCACTCCTCCTATTCCCCACGCTCAATTGCGCTCTGCACTGCCCCATCAATTGCGCGCCGACAACTCGGCCGTCGAGCAATTGGCTTTCGCCAGTACGACCAATTGCGCAGTTATGGCGAATTGCGTTCGTTAAGTCAGTCGATCGTATTTCACGCTTCTAAAAATGTCCTCACGCTCATACACACTAGCGGTATATGAGCGATCGTAGGCGGAGAGAACGTGACAACGATCAGATGTGATGGCGTCAGTGATTGTCAGTGACAAAACCGCCGTTGGGTCAACATTGACGCAGCTTTCAGACTATCGTCTGTTCCCACACTCATTCCGGGAAGACATTTTGCTACCAGTTAATGATGAGACGGGAGCGCATTTCCAGTTTAAACGCACAGTATATACTTTCACGAACTAACAAATGTGCGTGTGTTGTTAAACAAGCAGAGCAGCTTGGTAAAAGCAATCGAATTGTAACGTTCCGCCAACAAGCCATATTGTGTAGGGGGGAATATTGAAAGTCGATTGATTGACATAGTATATTTGCCGAATTGATCGCTTGTATGATGACTCGTAGAGTGGGCCGACGAGTGACAACCGAGTGCCGAGCCAGTTTCAGAACGGCCCAACTGCTTCAAGCGGAACGCCGACTCCACCATGGATGCGCAGTTCGTTTTTTTATTCATGATTATTGCATTTTGCGCCGGTTGTCTGCTCGTCGCGGTCGTCTGTTACGCCGTCCTCTTCCGCGTCATTTCGCGCATCGTCAAACAGGATATGATGGTAGAATAACTCTGCAAACACTTTCCCCCCACTCACTCACACCAGCGTCTTCAGATATTCGCCGAAATCACCCAAATGCAACGAAACGCTACGTGCGACGGCCGCGCCTCTGTCAGCACCGATCTCAACTCGGGTGAGTAGAGGGGGTGGTGAATTGGGTGTCTGAATTTGCATAAACGGTTGCAATTACAATTGCTGCGGGAAACGCGGCAGTAGGTCAGTTGCGACGTATGTGTGACGACTTTTCCACCCACACGCTAATGACTAATTGGCGCACTTTGCGAGCTTAATAACAACAGTTGCACTTGCAACAGAGCTATAAAGATCTGTGGGGGGGGGCTTGAGGGTAGTCTAGTGTGAGATTTTTCGTGCGCCTCAGTCGTGTGTGTGTGCGTGTGTCATTGTTTTCGCGACAAATACGACTAGCGAGAGATTAGTCGCGACAAACGGAGGGAGTCACCCGGCGTCCCAGCCTGCAAAGAGGACTATATTCTCTGTGCAGGTGGAGATTTTGAAGAGCTCTAACATAAAAATTACCTGCAAATTGCATGGAATAATTTAGCGCAAAATCGATCAGCGACATGACAAATATAGGACAAAACTAATACACTCTTTGAGCGTTGATGTTTGATGTAGTCTGAATGGAGGGGGGGGGTCGAATGTTTCACTTGCAAACATATGGGTGCTGTTCAGGAGATCCACGGCGCGTTAACAAGCAATTGTTGCGGCGNGAATGGGGGGGGGGTCGAATGTTTCACTTGCAAACATATGGGTGCTGTTCAGGAGATCCACGGCGCGTTAACAAGCAATTGTTGCGGCGACACAAGTATGTGATAGTGATCGGCAGCGTGATTATCATCTACATGGTCTACTTGATCTCCTATTCGGCCATTCAACTCCTCCAGTTGGGCCGTCTCACCAACATTCGCCTGTCCCAACGGAAGACATTGATCGTCCGTTGGACGCTACAGATTCTCGTCGGTCTGCACTCCATTTTTCAGCCGTTATGCTACTTTCGTATGAAAGAATTCCGACAAATTGTACTCAGGTGCGTTCACCTCTCTTCTTCCCTCTTTCCTAAGAGAAACACTAGTCAAATCGCTAAACGGCTTAAAAGCGCGAAGAAAGTGAATGACATGGGATGCTGTCTGTTACAATTTGAAATCTGAAATGAATTTGTATGCCTTCTTGATCGTGTTGTGCGCGCAAATCAAAAAAGTATTGCGATGCTGCAACTTCTAACATTATGAGCATCCAACGACCTTCGCAGTTCTCGTCTATTTAAAACTTTTTTCGACGAAAGGAAGCGTGAAATTCGTTTTCCAAGTCATCGAATGCATGTTTATAACATTTTTACTCCTATAAGGATGTTTTCCAATTCAACGAGGAAGTTTTGCGAGTGAAATTAACATGTAAAGTATCCTATTTGATATGGAAAGTGTTTCGATTGAAGGGGAACTGGTTTTAGTTGAGCCAACCTGCTGCTGGTTTCGAATTCACATTTAAGTCAGCTGGAAACTCGTTCGCTTTTACTACGCACGTACGTGTGAAATATAGATGAAAGCGGGCAGTGGGGGACTATTTCCGGATTCTTTGGCTAACAATCGCAGCGAAGATCAATTGCGATTGGAACACAAAACCATTGCTCAATAGTGCATCTTAGTGACAGCTTAGGAGTGGAACAAAACAATTCAAAAATAGACTAATGATGGCCATAAATCGGGCGCACATAACAACTGACGCACGAACGATTCGCCATATTTTTATCCCTCTCCAATCATTCAGATCGCTCGGTCAGCCCTGCAGTCGTCGGCGCTCGTCGATGCATGCGGAGAATGGATTTCTGTCCGCCTCCGACTATCCCACCAATCATCAGCGGATCAGCCAGACCGTCGTTACCGCTCAATCGACGAGCAAAGAGCGAGTGGGCGACGATGGAGGAGGCGGCAGCGGCAACGGCGGAAAGAAGAAGAAGAAGGAGAATTCAATGCTTGTATGCAACGGGAAAGCCCCCTTCGCTGCTGCTGCTGACAACCGAAACTCCAACTCTTCGTCAAAGGACCCATTCTCTTCTTCCTCGGACGTTTTCCATGAAAACGTAAGACAGCCTTTGGTCGTCAGGGCAACTGACACGCTGCTTGGTGGCGCTGAAGAAGATGAAGACCCGTGCTCCAATGAATACTTACAGGAGCACATGGTCTGAACTGCCAGCGCCATCTGTGACTGCTTAAAATGGCCGCCGTTGCTGCTTCTGTCAGCTCATTGTGATCTGGTCGCTGTCACTTCGAGCAATGAGTGGATTATGAAAAAATCATTCAGTTCAGGTGTGCAAATTGCGGCAGTGAAGCGAACAATGATGATTCGTTGTGATCTACAGTACGAGTTTGAATTATTTTTGCGCTGTTGTGAGTGATCTTTTTGGGTGCCCAAAGGAAAGTTGAGCGCTAACAGCCTTTCGAAAAAGATAAAAAATGGACGCGAAATGCGTTCGTCTAATTCGCCTGTCCGTGAATATTCATGTTCAATGCATTATTGGGCGCCAATCGTCTGTTGGCTGCGCTGAAAGGAAGGGAATCTTCGCACAACAGGGGCTGCAGATAACTCACTTAACTGAAGGCAAAAATTGCGCCCATCCAATTTATCCAATCATTCCAAACAACCCAATAAATCGAGCCACGCATCCAATTCAAAAAATAGCATCCAGAACG